>OZ026591.1:14671114-14823114 GCA_964020215.1 Aurelia sp. 3 sensu Dawson et al. (2005) | reverse complement strand
GCTTTTCACCCGCAAAAATATCGCATTGCATTATGTGGGGATCTCAAAGGGCTCCATGCATGCCTTTTTGAAGATTAGGACCTTCTCCGTTCATTTTAACCATCATCAAAACTCCCATAGAACTGTTTTCTGGCATTTCCCAACGATATCTGCATAAAGCTGTTGTACAGTTACATAGTCCACCTTCTTCTCAGTTCTTGCATTGCTGATTCCTTGATGCTTGTTAGAACATTTGGGATGAATCAGTGAATCAGTTTGAAAGAAAAATGATTGAAAAGTGAAAGGGAATGAAAGTTTATAAAGAGGCACTAACGCAAAAAAAATGACATTAGCACATGAGTTTCCGAATCTGCTCAGGTTGGTCTATGTGGAGGTTGTGTGCTTTTCGTGCACTAATTTTTGCGTCAGACGAGATGGGGGTAGAAATATGGGGGTAACAAATTAGTGATATCATGGTACGAGGAATGATGCGAGTCGATCATGTCACCGAAACGAGATTTGCTCGTGTTTTCCGACGACAAACACCGAAAGCCGAAAGTTCCCATTCAGATGAACAAACATGTCGCGAAGAGGAAGGTTTGGGATACCAGACAAGCTTACACCAGAAAAGGTTAGTGAGTTCAGTTTTGTGGCTTTGATGTTGCTGTTTCACTTCTACATTAAAAATTTCATTGGCATTTGGATTTAGCGATTGTTGGGACCACAAATTCAATCTTTGTGGATACAGGCCCCGTTAGGCCCTTCCTACCTTCTGGACCCTAAAATTCAATAACATGCCGTGGGAATAAAGTAAGCCATGACTTTAATCTCGTATTCTACCTTTTGAATCCATAGGACCAGGATAAATATCCATCTACGAAGATTTTTAACGAGTATTTGGAAGGTAAAAGGAAGGCGCAAGAGCAACCCAGGCCCTCACCAAAACAGACTCTCGACGGGATAAAACCATGGTCACCATCGAAATCCAGTTTCAGACGAAGCACACGGAGCTTGAAAGCAAGTCTTGATCAAGAAAGTCGTACTTGTAAAAAGAGGAAGGATTTACATGACAAAGCACCAAAAGTTAAACCAAAGAAGAAAGACGTACCAAAGAAACCCGCAAAAACTGTGACGAAAAGAAAGACAACTGGCAAGGCAAGATTAGAAGAGGAGCAAAAATTGAATATTGAAAGAAAAAAATTGGAAAGAGAAACAAATCTTCAGGTTAGATTCTACGTCTGAAGATAAATTTTTAAGACAAAATACACTAGAATGTTTCCAGGAGAATGACTTCCAAACATATAACCTTTGGTCCATTCCTTTCACCAAACTTGAATATAAAGAAGTGGTTGCAAATTGTCACACAGGCTTTCAGACAAAGACAGCAATCAAGAACTGAAAATATTCTACTACATTTTCATTTTGAATAATAGTCATTTATGAACAACATTTGGGCACTTTCTTGAAAAAGATTAGGAAAACTATTATAATATCTTTCCTGCAATACTGATAACACACACACACACACAAGGACCCTCTATGCAGATTCTTATAATAATCATTGATTTTAAAGTGTACATATATGTATAAATTGGGAAATTTCTCAAAGTATGTTGCAATCTGCTCTTTTGAATCATTTTTACTTTTGATTTCTAAGGAGAGTTTGCATGCAGATGCTGCATGGTTTGAGAAACTTTCATGTCATGTTAAAATTAAAACTGAAACTGTTACAAGTTGGATTGTAATCTATAAGAAATAGTGAATATATTGGTTCTCTTCATTCATAGGTCAAGATCAGTGAAATGACTGATGTTCAACGACAAGATCTTCTAATACAGCTTGGACAAAGATACCCTTTGTTGCTTTTCAGCCTACTGGAACAACCTGCAGGTGGAGAAGGACAAGGCTACCACCCACCTGCCTGCTCAAAAATGCCACAGTGGTGTATATGCACAAGGTGCAGGGAAATGCCAAAAGTTGAAGAAAGAAAATGTTGCAGGCAGAGGCCGGAGGACTGCATCTCACAACAACCCGTAAGCTGATATGGTATTTTTAGGAGCCAAAAGAACTGGGGGCTCTATCGTACGCTATGGGGTAATCATGGGCTGCTTTGATAGAATTGGGGGAGGGCAGCAGCATTTTCTTTTGGTCACTGAACTGTATTCAAATATTGATTTACTGAAACTTTGACAACTAAAGCCAATCTAAAATTTTTGATTCTTGAAAATCATGCGAAATTTTACTTAATGAGACATGCAGTAAGCCAGGAAAAAACATATGAAGAAAAAAATTGGACATCATATGCTGGTAAGTGAAGTATCTTAGTGAAAAACAGCACATTGCACAAGTCATTCTCTGAAAATAAAAGATCAAACTAACAGGCTTGTATTCGTCTTTCAGGAGATGGACATCTTGATACTTGAACCATTAGTACTGAGACTTCAAAGAAACTACAGAAATGATATATTTGCACTTGGAGAACCAGATGATGAGAATAAGGCCAACAGGCATGCAGCATACAGACAATTTGTGTTGTGGCAGTATGGGTATCTTGGACAGGGAAATAGACGTGTAATTTATAGCTGTTGTATATGGCGTATACGTGATCGTTATCCTGACGCATTTGGTCAGTATACTGGTTTCAAAGCTGGGTCCTTGGGGTAAAATTTATCATCAAAAATACTGTCCATTACAACATGTGGTGGAGAATAGTGAAGTATCAGTTACAAATTTGACAATTTGATCTTGCCAGTTGCATCACTCTTGTATCTTCTCTCTATCAGTTTCACTGCAATTTATATTCATTATGGCCTGTGATGGTGCTGTGTTACTGTAGCTAAGAACAAAATATAACTTGCAGCGGAACAGATAAAGAGAAGATATGATAGCAATGTGACACAATTAGCAGGCAGTTAAGACTAAATTAATCAAATTGATAACTAATACAACTATTCTCAGCTACCTGTGATCTACTGTAAAAATGGTTTAAAGAAAAAGGGTATATCTGGGAAACCATAAATTCTTACCATTCTTAAAATTTCCTGCTTCAAAACATCAGAAGCATCAAAACACCAGAAGCATCAAAACTAGTTTTGAGTTCAATTACTAATGAAAGATGCAAACATCAATTACAACAGTCCTACTAAGTCACACCAAAAGTCTCAAAACAAGCAATTTATTTTTGAAAAGGAATTCAAACTTTGGCTTTACGAAGCCCACGAGACTTATGTTCAAAGACTATTTTGCTGGTATCTTCAGGAGCAACTGGTGCAATTGTTTTTGCTATTCTGCGTGGATCACCAGGAGAAAGGGTTGCTTGTCTCATGACTGGTTCTTCATCCCTTAGGCGTCTTTCAATAACAGCAGCTTGCAGGTCATTGATATAGTGATATTGTTTATCTTCCTTCACCTTACTTACTGTCCATCTGCCACTTTTTTTGTTAAATTTTCGATGAAATCTATGGAAAATATTATTTATATGTATGATTGCTTATCTTCATTAAAAATTTCCCAAATGAAACAGATTAAAAAAAATCATATTCTTGCCAGAATAGCAACAAGGAAAAATACTCAATATCCTTACTGAGCAAGCTGAGGGAAGAGAAGTAGAAATTAGCGATGAGATATTTACTGTAGAGCTACATGCACCTTCAGTTGTTGCAAGAATGCTTTTTATCTTAAATTTGCCTGCCTTTTTAATGTGTATATATGTTAAAAAAATTTTTTTATCTTAATCACCATAGGATTGTATTGTGAAGTGTTTCAACAGCATTTCTTCAAAACTAATTGGGAGCTTTTCCTGAGACTGGAAAAGGGGGCATGAAATAATGGAATAATAAATTTTATTTGCAAAATGTAACGAAAGCCACTAAAAACTGCATTTTATGTAATGTGAAAATAAATTCAAAAGAAACATTGATAAAATTAAATCATGAAGAACTGAAGAATGTGCAAAAATAAGTCATAATAGAAAATTGAAATGAAACTAAAAGCCTTTGAATAAGTATACTGTAAAAACCATTTAACATGTACTGTATGTTGCAAATATTACCGTGGTGCTCCTTGTTTTGTGACAGCTTGTTTACGATCTTTATGCTTGCAATAATCAATTGCTGCTAACATATTTCTGGCTTTGTAGGCTGGATACTTGTATGCAAACCGTTTGGAGCAGTATGCTAGTATGAGCTCATGAAAATTTTCTAGTTCTGCAGTAGACCTACAGGGCAAATAGTTACAAGTTACAAGGACTTTCATGGCAAAAATAAATATAATGTTAAATCACTTAATCTATTTTCAATTATTCCAAACAGTATTTCACTATTATTTGGAAAAGACCATTTCCATTTTCATTTCTCACAGTAACTTGGGGATGATGTAATCCGTACAAATATTCCACTGCCATAGAATTCCCATAAGTCTAAATTTCAGTTTGATAAGACTATAGACCATACAGTGAATGTGTTTTGTTCACTTGCGAAATGCACAAAGCATCTTGGCTACTGTGAATATGAAATAAATGATCATGTTTCTTTATGTTTACAGTGCATTTGTTTCAAATATACACTATATACAGTTTCTAGTAAATCTTCATGTTACAATATACTGTACTGTAGTCTTTCCAACAATTTATTGCATAACCTTATACAATCATGTCAACTTAACAAAATGTTGTTAAACTGAAACTAGTAGCATTATAGTATACCTGAATGTCAAGAATTTTGGTATTGTTTTCAAGAATCTCTTGACAAACAAGGTTTTTCTCAAATCTGTGTGTGCTTTTGAGCCTTGAACCAAGTATTCCTTATCACTTCGAACAGTTGGCAGGTCTTCATGCTCACATTTGCAAATACCCCCTTCAGGGATTTCCCATTCATGACTACCAACTACATGATGAAGTATTCCTCTCCATCTTCCCTGTCAAAATAAAGGAGAATATTGAACAAACCTTTCCATTAATGAAAACCTTTTTGCAGTATATGCCTGGCTGAGAACTTTCCTATCATTCTTTGCTCTTTCTAATTCTTGATACTAATACATTGGTATTGATTGTGATGTGTAAATAAATAAATAAAAAATGGAAGGCCAAAAGATACTACAGTACATTATGTTTTGATCATCAGGCCCAAAGATGCTTGAGATCATATGAATAAATGATGATTTGTTGGCAGGGGGAGCACCATCACATGATGAGACAGCAAAAACAGTGTTGCAATATTTCTGCATACCAATATTCATAGAGAAAAAGCTGTTTTACATAATTTTGTTGACTGAAGCTACATTGTGATTTTTTGACATAAGGCAAATAGCAATCATGGCCTTCCTAAACTATATTCATTGACTACAGTATAGTATGCACAGTTTCTGATAAGGAAAAATCAATTTGGGCTATACACAAAACAAGATTGTTGTTGAATGCTCACTTATTCCATAAAAAACATGTACTAGGTGTACCTTTACATCGCAGAGACTTTTCTGTAAATATATTTATGAAATCTAAAAATTTCTACTAACTGGTCCATTTGTTGATGGCACAAATTGAAGCAATTACTCAAGTTGAAGAACAAGCTCTGGTATTTACCATGAACTCTTCATAGGTATTAGATTCTCTACAACAGAACCAGAAGTGGTTGACAATATCCTTCACCCAAGGTAGGAGTGCAGTGTTCCCTTTTGTCTTTGCTATTTTAGACAGCTTTTTGCATAAGTTCTTTGCTCCATGCCACACATCATAGGAATGTACTATTTCAGGATGTTTTTCCCCTGCATAAAATGTGAGTTTGTGAATAGCATGCACAGTCAAGCACAGCACAAACCTTAAGGAGGCATATAGCACAATTTACTGTATGTGTGTGGTTAGAACATGATAAGTAGAAGACAACAATAGATGAAAGTTGCTATTTTGGAGCAATGCACACAAATGCTAAGGTCACAAAAGCTTGTTGAACCTGAAATATGCATTCCTAGAAAAATTTGGAAACATCCCCAGAAAAAACAATTTTATATGGTTCAAAGATGTTTGAACAATGCTTGAAACAACCTTTCTCGTTCAAAACATTGAAATGAGAACTGAAAATACAAATAGATCGCAACTCACTTAGCCATTTGGTTACTGATGAGTGTGCATCAGTTACAACTTCTACAACATTCAAATTTTCCTCCATGAGAACATTTAACACCCTCTTAAATGCATCCACCTCCATTGTTACAGAAACCAATTTTGTTTCACGTTTATCCACAACTATACAAGCTAGAATCTCCATTGAAGTTAGTTCTACAACTGTGTATGTACAATATTTTGCACAATGACCAGGGCTATCGTTCCTGCCATCACCTGAAAGTGAGAAGAATGTAAGAGAAATTATGTCTTTGTCATTAACTCTCTTTAAAAAGGCATTTTTTAATTGATTCAATTTGCTGCTGAAATCAACCTGCACTGCATGTGTGGAAAGATTCTCATTTATCTGCATGTTTATCCATTCTTTCCTTATCATAGCCTGTGCAGATTAAGTTGAAGAATAATTTGTTGCGGCCCAACCCAGAGGGCTTATTCAAAACTCAAGGCTCATAATAGTTGATGAATTTGAAAAAGGCACCTTATCCAACCGTATGTATTTAAAGCCAGGATATACTGAAAATTTCATAAAATTACTGTACAAGGTTTCGAGTACTCCAGATTATATGAGTTTCTTAACAGATTATATGAGTTTCTTAAGGGTTCCATAACAGTCTTCTTGATCACTGCCTGTGCCCCTACACATTTTTAAAACAAAATTTTAAAACATTTGTAATGTTTAGTCTTTTGTGATTTTAAGAGTAATGTCTTTCATCAAAATAAATACTAGTTTCTCAAGTTATATTCTCCCATCTGGAGTTTCTTGATTTTTTTCGTGATCTGAAAGATGGCTTTTGTATAAGCAGTGCCTTGCAAAAATGTATTGAGGAAACTCACCAAGAAGTATAACTGGCTTCTGAGCTAATCGTTGACGATTTGACTCTACTAAATCATCCCAATATTTGAATACAGCAGGGAAGACATAAAGTCTTTGGTATCGGTAAAATGCTGGTTCTGTCATCATGGAGAGATTCATGTGTTTGGCCAGTAACTTGATCTTACCATAATTATTTCCTGATAAAACTATGGATGAACTCAGCATGAGATCACCAAGGGGCTTTCCTTGTTTTAGAATGGGTTGTGAAATCCATTGCTGCACTTTGTGGTTTGATGTGCATACCTGTACGATATGAAAATATACCATACAGTTGAATCTGGTTAAACACTTATATTTTTTTTTTTTTTTTATATATTCATATAAAATAATTTACAAACAATTTATACGTTCTACTATACCTATCCAAAACTACTAGACGACACCACAGAGACGATACCAAGGGGAGCGGAAAAAACAACGACTACCCCAAGGCCAAAAACATAGAGACACACAACATTAAGCTAAGACTACAGGATACACTACTAGGGTTCTGTCTCATATTAAATGTTGGATCAGGGTTCGGATGAGAAAATATGGAAAAGTCGCGAGCGGAAGCTCGTCATGGTTTTAGATGACTAAGGGATCTGACATCTAATATGAAACAGAATTTACAAGGGAAGTAACAAGAACATTTACGCAAAGGGACTTGGTGGTTGCTTTGTACACAGCTGAAGCTTCAATAAGATCTCAATCAAACCGACCAGTTTCACGAATGAAACGTATAGTCAATCTAAGAATGTCACTGTTCATTTCATAAGAAAGGTCTTTATCGCCATATAGCAAGAGCTGTGTCAAAGCATCATTTGAAAGGTTAGCGATTTGCACAAAAGGTCGTAATAATTCTTCAATTCCAGCGAGAAGATCTCTTCGTTGATCATCAAAAGACGGGCAGAGCAACAAAAAGTGTTCTGTATCCTCAACACCATCATTTGTTGGGCACATTGGGTTTATGGTATCCCTGAAATTATGCTTGAATTTGTGAAAATTTAGCTTACTGAGACCAACCCTAAGTTGAGTAAGAAGGGACAAACCCATTGGATCGTAAATTCCAAAAACAGATTTTGCAGGGGGGCGGATTTTTGATAGGAGCTTTTTCTTGAAAACGGTAACTGAGGGTGCAAGTCTCAATTCAGGCTCAAGCTTGTTCCATTCAGATAAACAATATGGATAAAAACTGGACTTGAATTTTTCTGTTCTTGCCCTCAGTCGGCCAATGACATCCTGATTGCGAAGACAGTACTGCGACTGATGAAAAGGGGGAATTGGAAATACTGTATAATCAGGGCTAAGATTATTTACAAACTTGTAGAACAACGTAAGGCGTCTACTCCATCTTCGGGAACTTAATGATTCCCAGCCAAGCTCTGCGTAAAGTTTTTCGCGAGAAGTTCCTCTCCATGATCCAGTTACAGCCAAAGCAGCAGAATACTGAACAGACTCTAGCTTTTCCATTACATTAGGTAAGATTATATTTTGGCTGAATTCACATACTTTGGCTGGAATATGGTAAATAACATCACCATAGTCAAGGTGGGGTCGAACATAGAGCTTATATAATTCGTTTAGGGAATGCCTGGGCAGATATTTGGAGAGACATTTCAGCAAGCCGATGCCCTTCCTTGTTTTAGAGATAGCTGATTTTATATGGGCTGAAAAGGATAGCGTTGAGTCCAGAATGATTCCTAAATGTTTATGTTCGTCAACTTTCTTCACAGGCACGTCGTTAAAAAGGATCACTGGATGATCAATTTCATTTTTTTTCCTTGAAAAAGTTAATTCAACAGCTTGTTTAAGCGGATCAGGATTAAATGACATTCTCCAAGTATGAGCCCACTGACTTATCAAGTCCAAGTCATGGTTCAAATCATTGGCGGCTGTATTGGAATCTTCTACCACTGTGAACAATGATGTATCATCAGCAAATAACTTAACATTGCATTTTAGGCCTACGGCTAGATCATTTATGTACACTAGGAAAAACAGAGGTCCCAGAATAGAGCCCTGAGGCACCCCGGCTGAAATATCTCCCCAAGTAGAACTCTGACCATTCAGGACAGTCCTCTGCTTTCGATCCTTAAGAAAACTTTGGATTAGAAGAAGAAGTTGTTCCGAGACACCACATCGTTTTAATTTATAGATTAGACCATCGTGCCACACCCTATCAAATGCTTTAGATATGTCTAGATACACAGTACGAACATCGAGAGGAGGATTACAGTCAAAAGCTTTAAATATGGTATGTGTTATTGAGAGTAACTGATTGACTGCTGAGTCTCCTGGACGAAAACCTGATTGATTTGGGTTAAGCAGTTCATGCGATACAAGATGCGAGTATAGAGAGTCGTATATGAGTTTTTCAAATATTTTCCCAAAAATTGGTAAAAGAGAAATAGGACGGTAATTTCCCTTCAGATTTTTCTCATTTTTCTTATGGACCGGAACTACATTTGCGTATTTCCATATTTCAGGAAATAAACCACGCCTCAAACAATTTGTGAAAATTGTTTTAAGTGGGAGAACCAATGCACTATCGCTCAACTTTATCATTCTCACAGATATTTCATCCCAGCCATGTGCTTTGTTAGGACAAAGTGATCTTATGATATTGAGAATCTTCTCATCGGAGATAACAAAATCACTTATCAGAGTCGTGGTTTCTGGAGTATCTCGAGGGATTTCACTACCTGTGTCAATGGTCGTGCACTGAAGTATGAAATAGTCATTAAATATTTGTGCCTTTTCGGTAAAATCGGTTACAAACACCCCGTTTTCTAGAAGAGGTGGTATCATAGGAATCTTTACTTTGTTTAGAACGGTGTTGATTAAGGTCCAGTAGGTTTTGCCATTGGTACCAGGATCAGCCAGAGTTTTTCCTGCCTTACGGAAGTAATTGCATTTGGCTTCATCAATCATTCTTGCACCTTCAGTTATCATCTTTTGGATACCTTCAAGCTTGTCGTCAGGCCGACCATTCCTCACGAAGCTTTTATATGCACGATTTTTTTTTCTTAGAAAATTTTTGACGGCTTGCGTTATCCACGGTGCTTGGCGAGGCCTAATTGTTTTAACTTTGTTGGGAATGAAATTAGAGAAAATATTCAAAAGGACTTCATTGAGAAGTTTTACCTGCTCATTAGGGCATTTCAAGTTGTCAAGATGTTCGTTCCAAGAAAACATTTCAATGCTCTTTCTAATAGCTACAAAGTCTGCCTTATCGTAGTACCAAATCTTACGGGTGTACGGAGGTAGTGTTATGTTTGAAACAGACAATTTTCCGTAAACAATCTGATGGTGGCATTGCTCATGAAGTGACGGATGAACACCAGACTCAATAAAAAGATTGGGCTGGTCAGTAAATATCAAATCGATACAGGATTTTGAATCGCCCATCAAATGGGTTGGCTCAGATATCAACTGATGAAGACCATTGTCAGAAGTAAGTGGCTCAAATAGTTTACCTTCATTATTTTCTATATCATTTTCCCACCACTGAGTTGACCTACAGTTGAAATCACCAGTAATGATAACGCAGAATGGATTTTCGGCGTGCATTTTGGATAACATCAACTCGAAGTTCATTGAGAAATTATCAAACTCCTCCGGGCCCTGACTTGGACTTCTGTAAATTACAGCGAAGAAATACTTTTTTCTATTTAATTGGATTTCGTACAAAATACATTCAGGCAGGGTCACTAAGTCAGGACGATTTTTGGAAGCAAGAGAATCTTTGATGTATAACCCAACACCACCCCTTTTCACATTTTGAGGATGGTTATCTTTAATAAACGTATATCCATCTAGTGCCAATCTATCTTCATCAACAGTGCTGTTAAGGTGAGTTTCAACAATGCCAATAATGTCATAATTATACACCGAATTGTAAGCCTCTATGAGAGAGACTCGCAAAAAATCATACGCACTGATACTATTCAAATTCCAAGTGCAGAAATCAAGTGTTTCAGGGCCTGGGTTCGTTTCTATATCACCACTCAGCAAAATTGTCCTAAACACCAACCATTGCGTATGAAGTGTGTTGCCTGCCATACAGCCTATGTAAAAATACGCATACAAGAAAAGAAACTGCCTCACGGCTACATGCTTATAACGAACAAGGCCAATGATACCGAGAGGGATTCGCTTGAAAAGTTCAAGAGTCGTGTAAAGTCCCGTCTTCGCAAAGCGATGCACGCGGGCGAACAAAGGCAAGAAACAAGACTGCGTCGCCACAGAGTTCACAGCAAGAAACTGTATTGTTAGTGAACAGGGCAGAGCAAGTATTGAGATTGCGATGAAACAAAAACAAAACCAATATAATTTGAGGATCTGAAAAAGAATTGAAAAAGGCTTAACACTTTTTGTCAGTGGGGACAATTTTTGCATGGATACACAAAAACACCCTATTGTTGCTCGCCATCGACTGATTTCAACCGGCATCATCAAACTGGAATCGTCTCGCTGGTCCTACGGGGCCACACGTCACAAAGCAACCACCATTAGAAAATACGGGAAACGAAAATGACGAAACACGAAGTAAACAAAAATACACACTATTGAAAAGAAAAGTAAAGTTAACATTAATTATAACACAATATTGAGAACGTGAGTTACAGGATACGATGGCCTCTAGGGACCTTATATAATGCATTTCTCCTGGCTGGTAATTTGAAGAGTTTTCAAGGGGCAGTGCTGAAAGATAATTTTCTAAAATGTTTTAACTAATTTCTTTGTCAAGAGGTTTTTATTCACATCCAATCCAAAATGTCATACACTATGCAAAAGAATATTAATGGGTCAAAATCATTACTCAATGATGTCATTTTTTTACTCTGGGGACTTTTTCCCCCGCTGGGAACTGTTCTTAAGAAAACCTATTTGGTGAAATTTCGATGTAAACAAGCAAGATCTAAAATAGGCCAAAATATGACTTGAAGGAAGCACATTTATATGTGTGTATAAAAAAACAAAACAAAACAAAACAAAAAAAAAACATGTATTTGGAAAAAGAACACGGAGTAACGACCAAATGTCTGTCTTTTTCCAGTTATTCATTAAACGAGGGCTATCAAGTTTTTCCAGGGAGAAAACAAAAATAATCATTAATACGACAGAGAAATTATGTAAATCATAAGCAAAATATGATCGAAAACACGACAGGGAAGTCGATGCTAGATAAGGTATGATGCATGAAGTGCATGGAAAAGATGTACCCCCACATGTTTTGAACAATTGTAAAGCACTGGTCATTAACGGGATTTTACAAGACAGACATTGGGTCATTAGCCTGAAAAAAAAACCGTGCAATCGAAATTTTCAACTAACCTGTAGAAATTTAAACACAAATAAAAGTTTTATACTGACGAAGTTAATATCTATTCAGCAACATCCTCTTCTTCCTCGTCATCATCTTCACCACTCTCGTTACTTCCGTCTTCTGCATTTTCTTCCATGTCCTCCTTTTCACCGCCACTGATCCGATCAAGCAGTTTCATGAAATCATCTTCATCATCAAAATAGTGAAAGGCATCATTAATCCTTGCACATAGATGGCAATTGATGTCAGCAAAAGTGAAACAGCCTTCCATTCTTCTACTCTCCAAGATTTCATTAGTCTTCTGGATGACATTCATTCTTTTTTTCGTGAGATCTAATCGAATCTTATGCGTTTGAGATTTTTTCCTAGCCTTGTATACCATGGTGCGATGACGCCAGGTAGCAAAGCGAACTATGATTTGGCGATAAGTTTTCCCATTCGAAGCCGCTTTAGTTTTTCCAATCCGATGGGCCCTATCCAATACAGTGTCAGGGACTTTTACACCTATACTTTTAAATATCTTCTTACACTTTTCAAGGCAATCCTGGCCTGTTTCTTCTTTACCTGGTGTGACTTCGACGCCATTGATTCTGAGACACAGCCTCCTCTGATATTGCTCTTGATCGTCCGTCGATCGCTGAAGCTGTGCTATATACCTTTCCATGACCACAATTTTGGATTCCAATTCCTCTATTTTCGAATTCTGAGCACCAATAACCGCTAACAGCTGTTGAATACATTCTTTAGTTGCCAAGTCTTCTTTGAGCCCATTAAGTTTGTCATCAAGAATCTTTTCAAAATCTGCACGTGTTATGTAATCTTGAGATGAGCCTAAATTTTCCTGCTTTGTCTGCTGTAAGCGAGTTTGCTGTGGCATTACTGCAACTTTTCAATTTCTCTTGAATTACTTCTCAAACACTTTTCTCGTTGCTCAGCACTCTACATACCCTAACTTCAGGAAATTACAGACATAATATTCCAAGATTCAGCTTCCCTGAACGCTCTCCCTCACCAATGCACGTCCGACTTCCACGGCATGGTGAAAAAAAAAAAAAAAAAAAAAAAAAAAAACACTTATATGACAGAAGGTGTGAAGGGGACTTAACACTTATATGACAGAAGGTGTGAAGGGGGTTTGACTAAATGTGGGGTGACTGGCAATAGAAACTAATTGTTATTCATCAACAAGAAGCAATGTTGCAGTAGTCCATACAAAAACATTGAAGAGATGTATTATTGTGCAGTTTGATGTCAATTTTCATGATCTGATATAAAAGCAGAAAAATCAATGATCAGGTCAACTGTAACTTTGCTGATGCAAATTGCAGATTTCTCTTTGCATCAACAAACTCTTTGGATCACTATTTGCACATGAAATGCATCTGCAACAACAGCTCATGGGTGCTCCATGAGCGGTGCTTGTTGATTTCTTTCTGAAATGATATAATGCTATTGTATATATATCCAAATACAAGCTTAATAGGAAAGGGAAATACAATTTTACCCAGTCAATATGCAGCGCTGTGCCACGGTTTTCCATTTTTACATCTTTGATGCTCTTTCCACAAACATCACAATGCTTTGGTGGTACAGAGAGTGCCAGGTCTCGCAAGTTGCTCTTATATGCAATAAAGGCTTCTTCCTTTACTCCCTCTGTGCCAGAATTGATGTATGTTGATAACTGTAAAGGCTTGCTAAAGTCTTCACTAAAATTGCTTATCATGCTTTCATTATAATTACTTGCAATATCAAGATCCACTGGCATAGCTGCTTGTTTCAGTTGTCTGGAAAGAATATGAACATTTTTGTCAATTATACCACATGGGTTGATGAGCTAATATACAGTAAGCTGCAGCCTGTCAATTGTGCTCATGTCAGTACAATTTTCAGTAATTATCTAAAATCTGTTTTTGAATGAATTAACAGAGGTAGAATCTGTCACATACTGAGGCAAGTCATTCCATACTGCCATACACCCATCACAAGCTGTTCGAAATTTTGTTTCATTTTCAAATTTTTGATCTCTGATTTTCAACCCTCAGACTATTACCCTCTAAGGAAACATATATGTTAAGTAAGAAGTTCCTGCAGAATATGTCATATAATGGTATATTTTCTTTCCCTGTCACCAGTGTATGAGCGGCACATCCAGTATCACCCAACAATCAAGTACCCCTTATAAGTCTCAATCAGATCAGATCACCTATTAGTCACTTTTGTCCTAGTGAGTGTAATCCAAGTTATTCCAATGTCCCTAATGAGTCAACTAAACGTTCATTGCTGCTCTAAGTCTGGACTTGAAGCAAGTCCAAAGGAAGTCATGGATGATTAAAAAATCATCCATCCCAATGCAAGACTATACATCTACATCAATAAGCATCAATGAATGTCATATACCTGAATTTTGAGGGGGTTGAAGTGAGAAATGACTCTTCTTCTGGACCAGATTGCAACTGCAGTATACCACCTGAGTGACAGGTTTCTTCCCCACTTGCATGTTGTTCTTGCCTCTCCTCAGTCATAACAGGGCTCCAGCTGTTTCTCAGTAACAGAGGTTCCAAATCTGGGATTGCAACATCAACATCACAACTAAATAAAGAAATAAATAATTATCAGATTGATGAAAAATTGAACCTTGGTCTTAGCCAAGCCGTGTAGGCCTCTGGCCATGTGTATGTTTATAGCATAGCAGCTTGAATCCACTAATCTTTTCAAGCAGAGTATTTCACAGTAACACAATATTTAAAAGAAGTTTTTAGACAAAAATCCTTCGCTGTGATGTGATTGTTGTTTGTTCGATGACTCGAAAAACATTACGGAATTTAAAGGGCCTACCTTTCCATCAGAAATTCAGCCAACTCATAATCGGTTTGGAACTTGTACTTCTTCTTCAGTTTGTTCCATCTCTCCTTTGCCCTTCCTAAATAAATGCGACTCTGATTCCATTTCTCCGATCTCTTCTTAAGTAACTGATTCCGCTTTTGTGGTGAATACGCCTTGCGTCCTTTTCTTTTACCTTTGCAACCACTGCAAGGGTCCATCAAGTCCTCCATCTTAATCTTGCACAGAATTTTTTGTGCACGCGAAAGTAAAGAAACGAAAGCTGCCGATCGAACTGATCCGACGAAACATGCGTTGACCGAGAACTGCGAAGTGACGTCAACCCTTTGTTTCCGCGCAGCAGAGCAGAAAAAAAGTAGGATATCAAAAATATACTCCCCAATTTTCAAAGTCATGTAACTTCTCGTCCACAGGGAGTACAGACCAGCGAAAGATATTTTCGTATATTACGAGCCTGCAAGTTGTTGGTTCAGCAATTCTCGCTGCAATTTTCGGGAACTAAAATTTGCGTTAGTGCCTCTTTAAGATTGATAAGAGAGAATTTTTAAAATGGAAATAAGATTTTTCAACCTATTTTATAGGGCGTATCAAGCGAAAACTTTTTTCTTTGCAATTAGTCAATATTTGAGTGCATATTTCAAATACAGTATCAAAATAACCATTTACAAGCCATTGTTGCATAATTAGCAAGTGAAATCACTCAGATTCTTTGCAAAAGTGACTGTGGAGCCTGGTGCGAGTGAGCTGTCTCTCTGCGAATGTAAAATAGTGTGTTTATTACATTCTGAGAGATAACCAACATTCCACTCAATTCATGCTGGCAAGCAAACAGCAAGATTTGAAGGTACAGTAGCGTTACAATTGTGGTAAGTTGACATTAAAATTTGAAAGCCTAGTTCACACCAGAGAGTTTAATGCCTTAGTCATAAGTGCTAGTTTCTTCGCGTGATATGTCCTCAGTGTTAAAGGAAATGAATCAGCGTAAGTAGCCAAGGTATGCCCTATCTGTCAAAATCTGCTGACAATGCATTTTAAAGTAAGGATCTTGATTGGCCACTTCTGTATTGATCACATTGAATTGTATGTTGTTGTGTTGTTTGCTTTAGCTCAGAGACAACGCAAAGATCAACTGATACTTACAAAAGTCAAAAGGTGTTGGTCAAATCATATGGGGCTGTTATGCCTCCATTGTCTTTACATATAAGCAATGTAATCTCCTGCACCTGAGGATGACAAAAATAGCCCCTCATGTGGCCCCAAGCCATAAACTTGCACATAAAGTGTAAAACCTTAAAATATGCCCACAGAGCTCTATGAAACCAGATCTCTCATGTCTTGCTGATGAAATATGCTTTGTTTTAGAGAATAACATTGCTTAATATTTCAAGGAACCATAAAAAGCAATCTAATTGCCGATAAAAAGGACCAGCAACCTCCGCGCAGCTGCATGTCATAACATTGATCTTCTGGCTCAAAACGGTACTGACAATCACTGTTGTGTGTGCTGTTTTATTAGGAATACTGCTCACTCTATGTTTGAAATATTACTAGAGAAAGTGTGCTGAAGTGAAATATGTTTGTGTGATGCAAAAAAGAGCATTTTTGTGGTTACCAACATTGAAGCACTACGCTTTATGCTCAATGACTGTTTACCATTGCCATAATAAAGAAGACATTTTGCCTTTAATGAACGTTGCGCGTACACTAATTCTCAAATAAAAAATTGTAGCTTGAAAAATTTTGCAAAAGGAGCTGACTATGTGGCAGCATCAAAACTTAGAGAGATTGGTGTGGTTACATTCACTATAAAACAGCAATTCCAGGAACACGTATGTAGTGACAAAAGTATAGGTTATGATAACAATTGACTACTGCAAAAGATGGTCTTCTTGAGTTTGAAAAAGTTGCAACTAATGATATGAGTCATTTTTGTTGTTACTTTATGTCTCGAAAATATTATTTGATACACTGCAAGTCTTGTGTGCTTTGTAGAGCAAACTGGAATGGTTTCATTGCTGTAAAGCCCTTGAAGTTGAGAAAGTTGTGTTGTTGACTTGGTAACCACATGATTGCTCTTCACATTGTAATTTACTTATTTATAGTTTCCCAGAAGTTGGACACATTTTCTTTTTCAGCAAATTTCATCAAATGATATAACAATATGTAGCAACTTTGAGTATATAGCTGATAACCTGTAAAGGGGAGGTAACCACATTATTTGCTCTTTTACACCTTGGATAATGTTCTGCTATTTTTACTCGATATAAAATCAATATATTTTGTTGATAGGGTCCAATGTTTCCTATCAAACCATGATTTGTCAGAAAAATACATCATGCATTCAAAGTAACCACAAAAGCCTGCTCGTGAATGACTTTTTGGACTCTTTTTTGAATTTTTATCATAAACCAACACAGCTCATTGACATTTATGGAGAAAACTGGGCCTAAAAGGATCATTTTTGGTCAATCTGTATACATTTCCCCACCACTGCATGTTTGGTCATGGTAACCACATTCTTTACTCTTTTTTGAGAAATATGTTTATCCATCTGGTAAAGAAAAAGTATGCCAATACAGTGCTAAATTTTTTGTGTGTTAACTTAAGGTAAAAAAATGTTATAATCTTTTTTGTCAAAAAGGTACTTTTTTGCTTTTCATGAAATGTCACACAATTTTTGACCATGATCTTTTACAACATTGGGACGCTGTTGGCTGCAATTGCCCATATTGAAACTCTACCGGGTGAGTAAAACAAAGTTGATACATTTGGCGGGCCATAGAATAAGGAGTATGTGACAGATAATCAAAGCTAAAATGCACACCTGCAAAGCTATCGTGCACACCTGCAAAGCTAATGGCAGTGAATAAAGATTTGTTTGCCATGACTTTACGATCTAAACTCCAAAAAAGTTTCCACTTACCTCTGAGAGTTGTTCCATCATTTCATCCACGCGTGCAAAAAGTGCTTGTCACCCACCCAATTAGCATGATCAAAAGCGCAGTGGGAGGTATCTTTCGATTTGGCAATTGTCTCAGTCTTGTCTAACACAAAGGAACTTGTGACCGATCCGGAAATGGGTAACTAGATGACAAAAATGGAAGTAAAGTTTCCTCCACTTCAGTCAACTCCGGTTACAGTCAAATGTTTTGAAGAAAAATATGACCATAAGCGGAGTGTGACTTTAAGCGGAGTTACCCAAATTAGCAGTGTAAATCCTAGAAAATCAATTTTTATAGCCTAATTTAGGCGTATGAAGTATTTGCAACGACTATGACTGCAATGAGTAATGTTTTCTATCTTCTTCTTTCAGAAAAACTTCATAAGCTCGTTTATAACAATGATTGCTGAAAGGGTCGAAAGAAAACAGCCAAGCATTGATCTACGAATGAAAGACTGCCCATTTCGAGTCGCCCGACTTTTCGTTTTTGCTTATAGGTCCAGAACGAAAACTCGGGCGACTCGGGTAATCTTAGGTATCAAAGTATTCGCAAAACGTAGTAGTTCTCTACTTGCGTTTGTAAAAGTTTCTTCTGTTGGGGATTGTTTGAATTGACTTGCCTGATGGCTCTTTTGCCTTTTGCCCGAGTTGTCCAACATTTCGCTTTTGCTTATAGGTCCAGAACGAAAACTCGGGCGACTCGGCTAAACTTTAAACCTAATCCAAATGGGGGGGGGGTGTTTTCCACCCCCCCTCAAGGTTTTTCTTGCCGTGTTTGTCAAAGACATCAACCATGTCCCCCAAACCTACCTGACTTTTACTAATTATCTATTTGCCAAATTTTGACCAAGAAATTTTCAAACAATAGAACTCACAGGTCACGTGACATGCCCATATTTGGAAGCAGGTAGCAAACAAATCATTGTTTTTGATGATTTCAATGGAAATGTTTGATCATATTATGAAGTATTATACACCAAATGAATCAGTAAACAAAGAGCTTTAATTTGATACCGGAATTTCTGGAATTTGATAACGTCAGCATTTTTTTGATGATGATGTCATAATGGCCGCCATTTTGGGCTAATTAGCAAATTTTTGAATTTTTTCGAAATTTTTCAATTGAGGAGACTTCAATGATACGTTTGTAATGGGGTATCACCACTATGCAGCTTCTTTTTGTCTATCTTTACCGAGAACAAATTAATTGCACAAATGACGTCATACAAAGTGGCTAATTTCTGCCAAAATGTCCCCCTAAAATCATTAATTTCCATTAAATTATATTTTCACATTAAATTTTTGGTTAAAGTGGACCAAAAACTGCAAAGTGTTCATGCCAAACCTTCTTTAAATTCAAATTAAACTTGGAAGCCCGATTTTCACTGATTTTGAGATTCATGACGTCACTGTGACGTCATAAGGCGTGGCAGCCACACCCAAATTTTGCTACAAGCTAGAAATGACTTGATCTGTAACTGTGCCAAGTTGTATTGAATTCTGATGAGTCTAAGGCAGTTTTCATAGGGGGGGTGGAAAGAACCCCCCCCCCATAAATGGTAGCTCGAAAAAAGCCCATATGGATTAGGGTTAAAAGGTGTTCTATTTTGAACAGCAAAGGATTTTTGTGTCTTCTGTGCCCGAGGAAGGTCGAAATGATACTATCAGACATGGTTTTCGCAATGAAAATATTTGCCCGAGCCGCCTGCGTTTCCGACCTGGCCATACAGAGACAAAAGAAAGCATGAAAGAAGCCTCCAATGAAGAGGGCATCAGTTCCCAGCCGTGTTCCAAAGCTCATAGATAATAGGCGTAAACATCTGGAGTGAAGGTTATCTGTTGCACAGCATCATACCATTCTGATGAATGAAGATAAAGAAGATAAAGATGTGAAGAAAGAATTGGGAAATGCTATGCAAGGGTCTAAATAAAGAGTCTTTCAAGGAAGCGATGGATGGCATGGGTTCACTCGCTCTAGTGAACTGCTGCCACAATCTTTGCTTGCCGGGTAGCAACTAATGAATCAAAGTTTATTTATCAAAATTGAGCATCGCAGCTCTTCCAACAACAGTTTAAGAATCAGGCAGCTCAACCATATTCTTTGCGAGGTCAAGAATACCTATTTCGACCCAGCAACTATTCCCAAAGCCAGGAATCAAAAAAGGGAAAAAGTTGCAATGAACGAAGATGTGCATCAGCGTTACATTAGAAATATGTTAAGAGCACAAAAAATGAAGTTGAAAACTTAAGTTTTCAAAATTGTGTTACAGTGATAGGCAATTGGGGAATTCCAAAGCTTTTAGACATTTAAAACAGTGAAGCATTGATTTATTTTCTTTCAAGAGAGGTTTCAACTGGGTGTCCCAAAACAAGTCAACAAGTTTTTAAAAAGCCAATCACCGTTGCAGAAGAACGGTCTTAACCAATAAGAAAATGGCAATTGTTTGCTCAGCTGTTTTCACAGTCTCTCCACCAGGGGACAGGCCTTTCACGGATTGACAGGGTTCATTCGTAAAGCATTGTTGCACAAAGTGCTAACTGCTTATTTCTCTTTGGTTCTTAGCCCTATTTTAACAAGATGAGAAAAAGTGATTTTCTACCTGGGGGCGGGGCGTTTTTCGCCCCACCATAATCACCTTTGCAACTATAATACCCATGACAATGAAATTCAATGGACGATTACGCTAAAGATGGCGGCGAGGAACTTTTTACCAAGATGCACTGCGTTCTTTAATCGAATTCCTATAGAACCGTTAAGGATTTGTAATTACAACGCAACGCATCTTGGTAAAAAGTTCCTCGCCGCCATCTTTAGCGTAATCGTCTATTAATTTCTAATCACATGATTGCTTGCTAGGCAACTAAAAGCAGCACATTTTTACGAAATTTAGCTACTATGAAAAAAGGTAGATTTATATAACATAACTGGTTATAATATGCTAAAGACTATCCAGATACTTACTGGATAGCCTTAGTTTTGGATTTGATTTTGTTTTATATGAATACTTGTGGTTCCTAATTAATTTACCAATTGAGTAAAGGTAATTTGAGTCAATGCAAAGTTGTTTGCTCAATAATAATGCCTAGACATTATCAATTTCACGTAATTTGGATAAAATCTAGTTGTTTTATCAATGTTCCAAGTGATTTTTCATAAAAAAATTGTTAATTCATTAGAAATGTGATGTCATAAAGATGAATGACATCATATAAATTATAGATTGCTGATGTCAGCAATTATACCGGGTGAGCCAGAAAAAAGTTCCCACTTTAAAAAATTCATAGCACCATGGGTATATCACAGATTTGAATGATTTAAATTTCAGGTAAGAGCCGAAAGAATGAAGTATTTTTTGTGATTTTTCTCGCCGTCTTACCAGCACTACAAGTATCGGTAAATTTAACCTTACAAAAATTTCATGGTTGCAAAATGACTGAAAAATGGCCTAAAACATAGATCAAATCGGGCCAGGTCGAAAACTCGGACGTCTCGGACATCTCGGACTTCTCGGACCAAATTGTCCGAGTTTTCCAGGTCCGAGTTTTCCTTTTAGCCCTATGTTCAAACTTGAAAACTCGGACTTCTCGGACGAAATTGTCCGAGTTTTTCTTTGTCCGAACTATCGAATTTCTCCTATGCACTAGAAGAAAACTCGGACATGTTGGAACTCGAAAAAGCGGACTTCTCGGACGAAAAGGTCCGACGTTTCCTTGTGTCCAAATTATCGTATTTCTTCCATGAATTCCTCCAAATTATCGATTTTCTCCATTAACTTCTCTAAGATATCGATTTTTTTCTTAAATTTTGGGACACTTTGCAAATTACAAAAAGTTTCCTGGCTGTTTGAATTCAGAGGGTAGTTCTAAGTTTCGAAAATTGAGCTTACCATTTCTCATAAGTTTAGGATGACCGTACAGAAAGCCTTTATTCACTGAATCATAACATTCTTCACTACTTTTCACAGAAGTTATGCGTTGCTCACAGATGCGTCATGGAACACACCCTTTAAGAATCTTTAAAATAAACATTCAAGAATAAAATTTATCGTACCTTGATCAGAGTTTTCTGAATCACGACGTTTCCAGCTGAGCCCGTTATCAAGTTGAGAAACATTGAAACTTTGATTAAGAAACTTTGTTTGCTTTGCATTAAAAGTTTCAAGTTTCTTGAGTCATCCGAGTTTGTGTGCTGAAAATTTCTTAACAACTGTCATCAATTTCACATTGTATTTTCCGAGGGGGATATCCTTCATCTCTGTATGCTTTAGTGAATATTTCTGATTAACCAAATGTTTGAGCTTCACTTCCATTACAGAATTCTATACCATTTTCAAATCAACAATTTGAATCAGGGTACATTTCCAGTTGACCACAGCTCTTATCACTCATTTCCTGTGTAGGGCTATCTAAACTTAACTAAACTAGGGTAGGAGTACTCGTCAGTGACCAAAACAACTCACACCCAGAACTTATGTCGAACTTATGGTTTCAAAGTTTTATGCTAGACATGGTATTATTGGGCATTAGTAAGTTTGACCGCAAATGACCGGACACAACAACTTTCACAACCTCCGCTGAACCCGTTTTGGCATCTCAATACGCTCATTTTTTTTAAAAAAACGTGGCTCTAGACTTTGTAATTTTACATGGACCCACTTCTTACCGAGGAGAGTTTCTTCTTTTTTAACTTTCACGAAAAGAAAGTACATGATCGACCCTGCTCTGTATGTAATGAATTTGAAAGCGCAATACATTGTCTTATGACATTTTACAATACAAAGAAGATAAGGAAAAGCTGTTTAACCCTGTAATTCGGCAAAAACCATTTTTCAGATTCATGGATGATAAAATTCAGATTCATACTGATTCTTGAAGCTTCTTTGCATTATCAAGCCAAAAAGAGACATAAGATGGTACTGAGAGTTTCATAAAGTTATCAGATTTCGGGTACTCAGACTTCCTTACGAGGCTCTTAAAGGTTCAATAACAATCTTCAAGTTCACTACCTGTACCTCTGTGAAATGATTATGTCCGACATTTCCGAATTTTCTCCTAAAGCATAGTAGACTTTTCGCATCTATTTTCTTCAAGCAGTCAGATAGGAGTTGACGTTACTTATTTTGAGAGTTTTATTTATTATATCATCAACTGTAATAAGTAATAAGTCTATTGGAAAGTAAAATGACGAAACAGAATTTCGCTTTTTGAAAAAAGCGAAGAAATTCGGTAATTTGGACACAAGGAAACGTCGGACCTTTTCGTCCGAGAAGTCCGCTTTTTCGAGTTCCAACATGTCCGAGTTTTCTTCTAATGCGTAGGAGAAATTCGATAGTTCGGACAAAGAAAAAGTCGGACAACTTCGTCCGAGAGGTCCGAGTTTTCAAGTTTGAACATAGGGCTAAAAGGAAAACTCGAACCTGGAAAACTCGGACAATTTGGTCCGAGATGTCCGAGTTTTCGACCAGGCCGATCAAATCGTAAGGATTCTATTCAAATAGAACAATAGGCAATGGGCCTTTCACCACTCTCAAGAGTTACAAGACGTAGGTTTTCAAACAAACACTATGGATTTTAAATCCCATGGCAATAAGTGTACCGAGGATAGCTCTCAACCATGAGAAATTGCATTTTCTCCATTGTTCTGTTCGAGGGGTCCTTTATGATTTGATCAATGTTTTTGGCCCTTTTTCAGTCATTTTGCCACCATTGAAAGTTAAATTTACCTACATTTCTAGTGATCGTAAGATAGCCAGAAAAATCATAAAAAATACTTCGATCTTTTGGCTTTTAACTAGAATTCGAATCGTTCAGATCTGTAAAGTGCTCTTGATGCTATGAATTTTCATAAGTGGCAACTTTTTTCTGGCTCACCCGGTATATCAAATGAAAGTACTCACCGAGCTGAATTGAATGGTATATACATACGTTGATGAGATTTGATACAAAATGAAGAAATTAGAGCAATTTTAACAATTTTCGCAACTCTCCAAATATGGGCACCTGGTGGTCACATGGTTTAACAATAGCCATTTAAATTTTTATTTTCTCATTGCGAATCAAAGTTTAGTAAAAGTCAAGAAATTTCAGTGCTATAGCTATGATCATTTAGGAGCCATTAACAAAAGTTTGGGAGGGGGCCACAATATTCTTCAACCAAATTAATCACGCACACACTCAGTTGGTGACTGCCCTTGTCCAGATACCTACTGTACCAATTCACTTGAAGATAATTCTTCCACCAAAGAGCCAGAAGTACTTATGATTTGAATGGCGCTCTCCTGTTGTGTGGATATTGGATCATTTACATCTGGCAACATTAGCAACATCAGATCAAAAGTCATCTTGACTTTTGGGGATAGTGTCAATGAAAGGATGTTTCTGTTGATGTTCATCAAATGAATCATTAGACTCTATAAAGCCGAGATACATGATCAGATATTCCCTCAGGTGTTCGGTTAGATTTTCATTTCCAGGTTACGTAAGCCAATATATAATCGTATAGCAGGCAAAAGATAACACTTTTAGATATTCAAAAATTATCAACTTGATTTGATTTCATTCCAAATGTCTAGACCAACTTCAAAAGTTGCCAACTCAAGGTTCTTATGAACAGACTCAAGGATTGAAATTTCACAATTAGCCACCTTCTCATGAAACATATCCTTGATTTTGGCCACTACATCTGACAGGTGTAATTTATGGAATCCGGAACTGCGGAATTTTGGAATCCGGAATCACAGAATTATGGAATTACAGAATTCCGAACTTCAAAGTTACAGAACTTTGCCATATTGGCTTAGGATAGATACTTCGAGATACAAGGAGGGTGAAGATTTGAATGAAGGCACTATAAATCATTTATTGTGCACAACTTTCAATTGATCTACAAGAGTTCAACTCTCAGATTGCAAACAGATAAAGAAACTCAAGTACTGCGAAAGCATACCTTAACAAGCTTAAGAAACTGTTCATTTTGACACTTGAAATCCTAAGCATCTGCTTTGTTCATTTTTCGCAATTTTCCTGTATCACTTTACCTATAAGTTGCTTGGGTGATATCTGAACAATGGAGTGGTTTACTAAACTATGAGTTACGAGTTACGAGTTAGTTTTGATGTACGAGTTACGAGTTGCTTTTATTCAACGAGTTACTTTTTATTTTACGAGTTACGAGTTACAAGTTGTTTTTATTTTACGAGTTACTTTTTATTTTACGAGTTACGAGTTACAAATTGTTTGTATTTGACCAGTTACTTTTTATGTTATGAGTTACGAGTTAACATAAGATAATGTCACCAAGAAAGTATGAAACTCTTATTGAAACAGAACTTAACATGCCATAGCATACAAGTAATAACATCCAAAAATTTGAGGCAAATATCACAGTGGAGAATGGAACTTTTACACCGAGGGGCATTTCACTCCCAAAAATCTCGTGCATTTTTGGCAAAAATCCTTTTGTTTTCAAGAAAAATCCATCTAAAATCCGTATAAATCCTTTTGTTTTGAAAAAATCTCGTACGCTTTTTCCAATGAGTGAAGTGCCCCTCGTTTTACACCATTAGTGTTGGGTGCAAATTGGAGGAATGGGCAATGACTGCAAGCATTATGCTCGGCATTATGTGAATAATCTCGCACAACAACTGGCTCAAAAACAAAATGAGAGCTGCTTAGCTACAGTGAGCTTGCTTAGGACTAAACTATCTTGTGACGTTTTACGCTCAGTCATCTGAAGTGCTCGAGGGTCGACGCCCTGAAGAAAATCAATAATAAGACATTTTACAGGGGAGGATATGGCAGACATGAAATAAATAATGTTTTTAAGGGTTCCAGGGTGGTGTAGAAGAATCAAGAAACTTTTAAGAGTTAAAAGCGTGGATAATATAGCCACTATATTGTTGAACCTTTATTCTTGAGCAATATTGACTCGAGGGGGCAAATCACTTCTCAAAATAGCGTATGTGAATTTTGTGATTTTGGAATCACATGATTCCTTTCTGTGATTTTGTTGTGATTTTAGTGATTTGTAGTGATTTTTCCTGTGAGTTTTCTTTTCAATGATTTGTGATTTTTGATGCTTTTGTGTACGATTTTATGTGATTTTCGTATGTGATTTTTTTGTGATTTCGTAGCCTGCGTGCAGACTTTGGCTACTGAACCAAAGTCTGCGCGCAGGCTAGTGATTTCGGTGTGCGAAAAGAAATCAGTGACTTCCCCCTCGTATTGACTGACCATTTGTGCATTCAACACATTCAACATAACAGAGCACTGTTTATGTTTCGTTACGTTTTAAGTGTCAAGAAACGTATCTTCAGCAGTGTTAGCGACCACATTGGTAGTTCTGCAAGCAACTTTTAGTATTAAAAGTGACAAAATTTCATGTTATATTTATATCAAGAAACTTTTACTACTATGGCCTTGTCCTAGTTTTCAACAGAAAACGTTTATTTAGGAACGGCAAAGTGCCAAACACGAAATCCTTCTCAATTGCGATGACGAATGAAAATTGCAAAGTTCTATTGATTAGAAACAAATACCAATTAAAGTAAGGAAAACGGCATGCTAATGCCATTTCTATGGCTAATGCTATGGGAAAAAATAATGCGTGCCAAAGATCAGTCACATGACAAACGCAAACCCAGCACAGGGAGCACGCTAGAATAAGCTCGAATGGCTCTTACCCCAAGGGGCAAATCACTGATTTTTTTTCGTACATCTTCATTGAATCACAAAAAAAATCACATGCAAAAAGCGCAAGAATCACAATTCTAAAACCACAAAAATCACGTACGCTATTTTGAGAAGTGATTTGCCCCTCGTCGTAGCCAATGAACACACATTTTGGATTCACTGTCACACAACAGGAGCTTCGGCTCATAGCCATGGATGAGCCTCTTTCCAACACAGCATACATCGGTGATGTTATGGTATCAACTACGCCCCAAAGTTGTCTACTTTTGTGAAATAAGGAAGAAACTCATTCGGAAGAAGTTATGGTAATGAGAATGCCAGAGACAAAGCATGAACTCTCGTTAAGTATGCCAAGCAACGTGTCAGGAGCAGTGGAGAAGCTTTGCAATTCATGCACCCAGGCATGCTCAACGATAAAGGACCATAGGCGTAGGAGACAGGGGGTCTGGGGGCAAAATTGGAAAGAATTGCAAAAATCGGCCATAACTGGGTAGAAAATCGGCCTCAAGTAAAAAAATTCTGGCATAGAATGAATTTTTATCTGGCTGCCCCCTCCCTTAAATTTTATCTCCTGGTACCAGGGGCGGCGTGGCCCACCGGGACACCGGGAAATTGTCCCGGTGGCCCCTGAAAATCATGCAGATATGGGCCCCCTAAAGCTAAGCTTGAAGAAAATTATACAGGGTATGTCTCAAAAAAACTGTTCGACGTTTGATTAAATACTAAAAAGTAACTATACGCTAAATGGGCACTTGGTTAAGAAACCCTTTCCTTGAGATTTTGAATTAATTTTGACACAAAATTCTTGTAAATCCGCTAAAAATTCATGGATCTGCAAGGCTTTGAAGTTAAAGTCTGAAAGCTCCATAATCATATCGAACCATTTCCATGTCCCCGATTATTCTACCCCCCCCCCCCCCCGTTCAGTTGGTGCTCAAGAGTAACTCATAGAACTCGTAAGACTTATGTCTTATAGTGCGTGTAACTCGTAAAATACATGTAACTCGTAACTTGTAACACGTAGTATAAGAAGAAGCTCGTAAAATACATGTAACTCGTAACTTGTAACTTATGGTATAAAATCTAACTCGTGAAATAAATGTAACTCATAACTTGTAACCCATGGCATAAAATGCAACTCGTATCATGGAATTCCAACTCGTAACTCGTAACTTGTAACTCGTAACTCATGGATTAGAAATCCACAACAATGAAAGGGCTTAAAACATTGTTTTGAAATGTTCACAAGGGCACAGGTAGTGAATAAAAATATTGTTATAGACCCCTCCACTAATGAGACAACACACGTTATACATATGGCAACTCTCCTGGTGAAAGTGTTTGATACCAAGGCAATACCTCACAACCAGGCTCCCATAAATGACCCCATTCAGGCAAATACAGATACTCTCAAAGATTTACTATCGAGGAAAATGAAAGTTCTCTCATAAACATATGTCAATGAAATGCCAGACTGGCTTCAAACTTTGTTCTTTGACCCTGAATCCCAACGCCATCAACTTCTGGTACATGACTATCAACAGCAAGAGATCAGACAACTCAGGTCAATGGATAACTGCTAACTGGTAGACTGCATTGAGATGCCACTGAAGTCATATTCTAATTTTGCTGCAGCTTTCCAGATCTTTCTTGACAATAGTTTGTCTACTTATTTGGAGAAATTCATTGTTCCCTTTGTTAGTGATTGGCTTGCACGATTTTATGTCTGACAACTTTCCTACACTTCTGTACAACATGCTAAGGGGTCATCGACAAAAGATTTTCGTCCCCATTAATAGATTTTATCTGTTAACTTCTGAACCCCCTCCCCCCCTCGTTAACGGACAAAAATTTTCTGGCCTCTTTTAAGCAGCCTCGGCCCGGAATACATCTGGCCTAGGCCCACCATGAATGGCATGGCCTAGCTGCTAGGATGTCTGTCGCATACCAACACATTTTGATACGAGGTAAGGGGCCATCGACTTTCGATTTTCATATTTTTTTAACGGCATTTGGCCGTTAAGATCGGAAAACCCCCTCCTCCCCTCCCCCGTTAACGGCCTTCTACCAAACATGTCTCCGATCAACCTAAAATCGTTGGCCTAAGTAAGACTTGGGGAGCAGCAAACAGATGTCATGTAGAACACGCTGGACTTCAACCGTAGATACGCCATATCGGGAGGCATAGCAAAACTGTTTTATTCTACACTTTATGCATTATTTGTAAAGATTTTATCGACGCTTTTTAAAAAATTCCCTCATGGAGATTTCCGTATGATTTTTAATTTTCTTAACGGCCTAAGGATAAGACCCCCTCCCCCATAACGGCCAATTGCCTTTAAAAAAATACGAAAATTGAAAGTTGATGACCCCTAAGTTTCACACCTGAAATCCACACATTTATTGCAAACTTCAGTTAACTTTGTTCGTGATCTAACAAATTCTCGTGAAATGTTTAAGCAACATTTCTTATCAGGATTTTCGTCCCTAATATGACAATTTTAACGGATTCAGGTGAGAACCCCTCCCCCCCCCTAACAGACAAAATCCGTTAACGGGGACAAAAATCTTTTGTCGATGACCCCTAACAACATAATGTCTTTCCTTGGCCCTATCCACATTTCTCTCAATGCAAGGGAAATGTCATCTTGAAGTATTATGAGGATTTCAGCGAGCTTGATGCCTTTTATTTGGTGGAGAGAGCATCCTTGGGAAGAAGCGCAAACTTTGGCATATTTCTTTCTTGCTTGAGGACATGTATGGTGGTTGGACACTTGTCTGTGATGAGACCTTAGGGGCCTTTTGACATTGAGAAGAGGACATAGAATTCTTGACATTCCTCAACTTGCTGGACTAGAGCAGACCTAGTCAAGTCGCGACCCCTTGTCATGACGCTCAAGTGGCGGGGCTCTACTGGGATTCAAACCCACTCCACCTGACTATGCTGGCTGCAATGTCAGATGATTACACCACGGCGCCACAACACCGCCAGAACCACTTGTGCTGAGTATCTATTCTGTGATCTTCAGGAATAATATGCCAGATAACAATTATGACTCTATGCTTTGTTGTTGGATGATGTTCTTGATGTTTGGCAGGAGGCACTTCCTTCATATTGCTTTATCCAACATTGAATATCTGAAAAGTATTGATCATCCTTGCTTGCAAACTATCTTCTCTTCATTGTGTGCTTTTGATGAGTATGGAAATTTTCTTTATATGTATCTTTTCTGATAGCACATACTCAAGACACAGATACAGCAGAGAAGATCAATCAAGCAGCAAGAGGAATTGATGCAAGAAAACATGAGCTTCGTGACTTTCAGGCTGTGTTTGTGTGCCAAACAGAAAATCAGAATTTAGCAAAAGGAAGATAACAGCATTGCAACTGAAGTCGGCAGAATTTACAACTAAGATGTTTGGAGCAATTATGGCCAACCCTGGGCAGGCAAAGTTCATAACAAAACAACAACAAAAATCAACGAAACAAATTCAAAAAGAAAATAAAAAAAAGAAATGGCAATTGCAAAATCTCTTTGAACCAAATAAAATTGTGAAAAGTGAAGTTCTTCCAATTGAATTTCTCTCTCCAGCTTCTTCTCCTGACTCAATGAGGTGAGGATCAAAATATTAGCAATATGGTACAAATTTAAAGATAGAACTTTGTCTATTCTTGCCAATGAATAAAATTTTACTGCATCTCCAAACTGGTACACTGCCTCCAACCTGCACTTCAAATTCTAATGAGTGAAGAAATAGAATCCCAGTGCTCAAATTTTGTGTGAGGTTATACTGTAACATGCTAGTTTGGTTTTATTGTACATAAAATAATAGTTCTAGAAAGAAAACTTCTGGTTGCAAACTGCTGGAAACTTTGAAAAATTCTGGTTGCAAACTGCTGAATTTGATTGGTCAATAGCTGAATGCAGGCAAATTGATACTAGTGATAGGTTATACTGGGTGCTAGATCTGCTGACAAATATGCTGATTTAGTTTATGCTTGACCTGATGCAAAATTTAACAGGCACTAAGTTGGTGCTCTTTGTGTACCAGAAAATCATTAAGATCCCTTCCCTTTAAAACTTTAAAGATGGAATTCATTTTCACCTAATGTCAAAATGAATTCCGCGGATTTTGTATTTGGTGGATTTTTTGTACTTCCGCGGCATCCACGGAATTCACCTGGCCCAATTGCATGTGGTGTGTATTGTTGGATGCAGCCATTCTTATCATCTTCTGTGCATCATGTTAAACATCAGTTCATGTTATATGTGCGAGAAATCGATACACATCAGAAATAGCAAGGCTATAACTACATTCGTAGAATGTTTCCAAAGTGGTAAACAAACAGAACAAATATTTGCAATTAATGGTACGTCACTAACCGGATTCACAGAATATTTCCAATTTAATGAACAAACAGAACCATTTCATGAATAAATTAAAAAGGTTTCTACCCATCAAAACGATTTTTCTTTTAAGCATACTTTAACTCAGTTGACAGAACCTAACCAAACAGTTATTTGCAATAAAACAAATTTTCTTTTGAAACAACTCAGTTGAAGGAACTTAACCAAAATGCTTATTTGCAATAAGTAGCAAAGCACCAGTTACAAGGGCATTTCCATTAATGTGATTCCAAAGGCATTAGACTAATGATTTTCAGCCCAGTCTTGAAAATCGAAATCAGAATCCTCTAGATTTCCTTCACAATCATCATTAATAGCATCAACCATCAAGTCTGGTGTTGTAGATGCATCCACAAGGGAAGCATCGATACCACTGACAGCAAGGAGGTATTCTATCAATTCATCCTGCTCTGCATGATTTGCAATTTCAGGAGGATTTTCAGCAACATTTTCATTCAAAGTTTCTTGCTCAATGTTATCTGTATCATGTTCATCTGAGATCAACAATTCCTGTCCATTTTCTCTATCTGTCTCATTGTAATCTGCGTAAGCATACGTAAGTTACGCATCCATGCGTAAGTTACGCATTTTACAACAAAATGCGTAAAAAGATGCGTAAGATGATGCGTAAGATAGCCTCTGTGCGTAAGATGATGCAAAAGATAGCTGTTATGCGTAAGATGATGCGTAAGACGATGCGTAAGATAGGTTTTATGCGTAAGATGATGCGTAAGATAGTCTTCATTCGTAAGATGATGCGTAAGATGAAGATATCGTCGTCCGAAGGCGAATATAGCAGATCGGAAAAGCACAAGACATTCAAATTTCATCTTCTGGCACAAAATATTTATTGCTTGTCGAATTAAAACACTACTTTTCAGAATTGGGCCTATCAGGTTTCGGAGAAATCAAACCAGATGCTAATTTAGGCATGTTTCCAGTTTTTACAGATGAACATCCCTTTTCATATTGATTTTGCTCAGTTGCAAGTCTTCTCTTTGCAAGAAACATGAAACAAGACTCTTTAACATTTTTCTTATGTCTAGAGAATGAATGAGTTCCAGTGTTATTCCTAACTCTTGTTGCAGATATGTTTCTTGATATTTCATCCATCCTACTACTAGTTTTGTCTAACAAACTAGGTTTCTTATTTATAAAAGGACGTAAAAACCAGAACTAAAAGTAAAGCTACGAAACACTGTTGGTGAAAGTTTCAAAACTAACACTGGTATTATGCAAGGAGATTGCCTGAGTGCTGTACTCTTTATACTATACTTAGCAAAATGTTTACGACTACCAACAAAAACGAAAATGAAAGGTTTCTGCATTAAACCTAAGTACGCTGATGACTTAACTTTCATAGGCACATCAAAGATAGAAATAGATGAAAAAGAAGCTAAGATACCAGTAGAGCTAAGAAAATATAATCTAGAAATAAACACATCAAAAACAGAGCGATATGAAATACCGAGACCTGAGATGCCTCCACCACCACCAACTACAGAAACGCTAAAGAAGCTAAGGGAAGATACCATATGCTGGTCAGCACTTGATTGGATTACTAAATGTAAACCACCAAAAGTAGAAAATAAGGAGCCGGATTGGAAAGAATGCAAACTGTTAGGGAGTAAGTTGGACACTCAGAAAGATATACAAAGGAGAAAAGGACTAACCATACCCACAATCCTCGCCAAAACCCTTGTCACAAAACGGAAAAAAGTAGATCTGAAGAGCAAATGCCCCCCTTTACCCCCCAAGTCAATGTTGTTAATTTCTGTAACTCGGAAAAAATCATGCAGCACGTCTCCTGAGTCAAGACAAACAACGTTGACTTGGGGGGGAAGGGGGGTTTACAGCATATTTCAGTTGAATTAGTAGGCACTGTGATTTTTGTCGAAAAATGTTGAAAATCTTTGTTTGTGACAAGAGGTTTTGGCGAGGATTGTCTGAGGGGAAAAATTTTTGGAAGAGCTCAAATTTAATCCGTTTCAGTCGTATGGTACTAATTCGATGGCGCTTGTTCCAGATATGTGATTTGTTTTGTGATTAGTGATGTTGATCGTTCAATTTGACGTCACGAAATGAATGGGGATGGCCTGTGGCTCCGAAATCATAAAATTTCCACCTTCAATCAAACTAAACAAATGTACTGGCAGCCAAAAGCATCAATTTTATGAAATAAAGGTTTATTAGTAGACTAGCATAGTCATACTGCAAAAATGCACGGGTCACACTACGGGTCACACCACAGGTCACACAACTGAATGGCAATATCCATTGAAATTGTATAGAAATTGGCACGGGTCACACGGGTCACACGGGTCACACTGATTTTATAAAAAAGTATTAGATACTATTTTTTTAAAATAAAAAGCAAGTGTGACACGTGTGACCCGTAGTTTGCTTTAGCAAAAAGTGCACTGCAGCATCTAGGAAGGGTGTGACCCGTGCTGTGACCCGTGCTGTGACCCGTGCTGTTACCCGGTGTATAACGCGTGGTGAGATCACACTCTGCTATCCAAAAGTCCGAATTTGAACGCTAAAGTAACCACCTTCAATTGACGGAAACATTCAAAACTTCGACAAAATGAGAGTAAAAGCTGTCACAGCCACATACAATCAGCGTAGCATCACTGCTCTTCCATGCAATGCATAGCAAACCACAAAGAAAGAACCTGAGCAAGTCATCAACTTTCTCGGTTCTTTTTCATATTTTTGATGCTGCCATTGAAGCATCCTGCAGTCAGAAGAGGCCGATTATAGAAATAGTTTGCGCTGACTATGTCTTGGAGACAAATATACCCCTTCGAGTATTCCATGATTTCCTCGCGTTTAATTGTTTTCTAGTCCGGTTTTACATGCCTAAACATGCATACATCCACTCACTTGACCTCAGACAATCCTCGCCAAAACCCTTGTCACAAAACGGAAAAAAGTAGATCTGAAGAGCAAATGCCCCCCTTTACCCCCCAAGTCAATGTTGTTAATTTCTGTAACTCGGAAAAAATCATGCAGCACGTCTCCTGAGTCAAGACAAACAACATTGACTTGGGGGGGAAGGGGGGTTTACAGCATATTTCAGTTGAATTAGTAGGCACTGTGATTTTTGTCGAAAAACGTTGAAAATCTTTGTTTGTGACAAGAGGTTTTGGCGAGGATTGTCTGAGGGGAAAAATTTTTGGAAGAGCTCAAATTTAATCCGTTTCAGTCGTATGGTACTAATTCGATGGCGCTTGTTCCAGATATGTGATTTGTTTTGTGATTAGTGATGTTGATCGTTCAATTTGACGTCACGAAATGAATGGGGATGGCCTGTGGCTCCGAAATCATAAAATTTCCACCTTCAATCAAACTAAACAAATGTACTGGCAGCCAAAATCATCAATTTTTTAAAGCAGAACTGAACTAGAACTTTATTGAGTTGAATAGAGCTCAAAGGAGGCTGGTAAGCCTCGTTTTGAATGAAGGCTTCTTTGGAGGTAGAAAACATAGAAAACATACTTTTAAAACATCACGAGTCGTTGCTAAGAACGTTGCCAAGGAATGTTTGCAACATTTTGATGGGGTGCTCCACAAATAATTTCAACTTGTGATTTTATCCCTTGTTTAGCACTATCATGCAAAATATATTTGAAAACGATGATAAATTCTCTATAAGTCAGATGCATTCTAAATTTTTTCTTATAAAATAAAATTTTTGCCAAAATTGGGGGATATTCTACCTTAAGGTATGCTTATGGGTTCCCCTTGTATACACAGTTTTTGATAGAGCAGGAGATAAAATGATAGGAAAATTCAAAAGTGATAAATCAAAAATATAACTGATAGAAACAATAGGAAAACAAGAGAGGGTAATACCAACCCCACCCCCAAGAGCCCACAACCAGTGGTCACTATTGTGAAACATTATTTTGCAACTGGTGGCCAGTGTCAGTTTGCTGTTGTTTATTAAGAAACTTTAGTAGGTGTAAAGTGGTTCAGGTATCAGTAAAATTAAGATGCAAATCTTCACGATGTTCTGTCACCACAGGGTCCCCTAGGCGCCCCCAGGAGTTCAAACCGAGCCCATGCATAAAGTGGATATCTCCCCCCCCCAGAGTTACCAAGAGACCCTTTCACATTTCGGGGCAATTAAATCGGAATGTTTTTTGTGGTGCAGGTGCCCCAGCAGACCAGCATCCTGGTCCACCATTACATCTGATAGCACCATAGTGGAAACAAGTTTTTCAAGGCTGTGATCTCAGCAGGGCTGAGGTCAGTGTTGTTGTATTCTGGTTGTTCATATAGTGCCAACAGGTCTTTGGTGACTTTTAAAAAAAATGAATTTAAGGTTTTTTGTCTGTAGTTTGGAGGCTCCCAATTTGAGCCGGTGTAATATGCGTAACGGTCCGCTATGCAAAAGTGTCCTATCTGAAACGCTTATGCGCTTCCACTTGAAACGCTATGCGCTTCCGTGTCACTACTGCGCTTCAGAATGAAACGCAATGCGCTTCAGGGGCAAACGCTATGCAGTTCTGGGTTGCGTGATATGATGACTATTCAATAGAGTTCATAGGAATGGGTGGGTGCTGGTGAATTGGGATTCAAGATGAGCCTGGGGCCAGGGGGCTGGGAGAGCCAACCCCAAGCATTGAACAATTTTCTAAAATCTGTCTTTCTTCTTTCTCGAGCAAAAATCCTGGTAGGGCAAAATGTTTGGTAAACACTGGCCTTCTCATCGGGCAGCCCCCCCCCCCCCCTTCATTTATCTTCCCAAAATCTTATTGTCAAGACTGTTTGTCAACCGTGGGCGCTTGTCGGACTTCACATTGAATATTGAATCGGGTGGGTCCTCAGGGGGCTCGGCCATTTTATAAATCGCATGAAAAGGTGCTCAAGGTGGGTTACCCTGGGTACTGGTACCCAGGGTAAAGGTGGGTAGTCACAACAATGCATTGATACATGATACTAAATGTTAATACACGGAAAAGGGTTAATGCTTTTCTGAAAAGGAATTTAAGACCATTTTCAAAGGGAGGGTGGATGGTAATAGAAAAGGAGTCAGTGGCGGAGCCAGACAAAAATAGTGAGGGGGTAAAAGCCGACTGGGGGGTAAAGGGTATACCCTGACATTTTGATTGCATTTTTCAAGTACAATTTGCACAGTTCTAAACGTGGTGGCGTATTTACCCCCCTCATACCCTCACCTGGCTCCTCGACTGTAAGGAGTCCTGAGAAATTGTCAGTTGGTAATGGATAGGAATTACTTGAACCAATGGCTGAGCCAGGGGAGGGTAAGAGGAAATAAATACACCCACTTTCAAAAATCTGAGTAAAATTGTTACTGAAAGATGCAACAAAAATGTCTGGGCAAACCCTTTTACCCCTCAGTCAGAAAAGTTTGGACTTTACCTCCTTACTATGTCCTGTGGGGCTCCGCCACTGGCTGGAACTTTTACTCTTATAGTCAAGAAACTCGTGTGAAAAGCATGTCGTGTCAAGTAGTAAATTCTGGCCGATCATCTTACGAATAACAGGAAACAGGAAATACATGGTGGATGCTAATTGCTGGATACCTTTCTATCTGAACATACAGGCTCGGCGACTCTAATGACAGTAAAATGTGTCTACCGCGGAAACGTGAGACGGCTAGTATTAAAATTGCAACATAAAACACATATGCGTCACGCAATTTGCACGCACCTACGCAGGGTCTCCCACACAATTCCTATAACATCCTTAAGAATCCGTTTCCGAAGAAATTTTGTCTATGGCTATCAACAGTTTATTAGCCATTTTTGGCATTAATCAGTATCTTTGCTACGCAAGTGAACTTGACTGAGAAACGATGAGTTTGGATCGAGAAAGCATGGAAGAGCACACGGAAGGAGATTCCAATGAAAAAAGCGAAAATGACGCGCAAAAAGATGAAATTTTAAAGAAAGAAGCCAGAGATATCACGACAGGAGCGACAGCGATGGAACAAATGAACGAAAACGATCCCCATGACGTATCAAAAAGCATCGAAGACGATTTCAAATTGATGCGGGATGTCTTCAACTTTCTCAAGAAGAAGAATGATGATAAGGATAAAGTAATCTATCCAGAACATTGCAACACTGCGACGAAAAAGAGAAGTCTGCGCCGATATGCCTCTAAGTATTCATTGGAAGGTAAACGAATGTATCACGTAACTAGAAATTAATTGATGCTATATTTGGATTCTCCTTCGTTCAATTATGATACAGTGCAAGTTTCATTGTTATAGCTATCATAGTTGATAAGATAATTAGGGGGGCGAAAAAGGCCCCCCTCGGTAGCAAATCACTTTTTTCATCCGGTTAAAAAAAGGGTTAGGCTAAAAGTTGCTAGCGCAAAGGTTCTGCAACATTTTTGCAACGGATACATCACCTTGAACTACCAAGCCCCTGCCCCTGGGCAGATCCCCCTTTTCCCGAGGTCGAGAGAGCATATCGATTAGAATGGTTTGATTTGAAAGTTGCATTAGATTGCTACTATAAAAGCGTATCTCAAACGCCTTATTGTTTAATTTCGGCAAGAATGCACCTGCAACATCAACGAGACTTACTTATTATTGCCCGTGGATATAGATCCAGGAAACTACTTTTTTCTGTGTTCTACAAACTAAGGTAAGAAATCAACATATAGGCCTTGTAAAGAAACTTCGGTATCTTGTCGAACATAGGGATTTTTTGGAACACTTATTTGATACTGAAACTTTTTGTTAGACAACCTTGTTTGTGGAAGAAGTTTTTGCAAAATTTTAGACCACGTTCTTCGTATTTGAAAAGCACTTATTCTGCTTTGTATAGAATCTACACTAAGACTATCATTTCCAGGAGATACGTTATATTTCAAACAATCACAAAATGAGCGATCAAGAAGCAATGCCGTGAAGCTTAAAGCTGTCTGTACTTTAGAAGAAGCCAGGGAGGTTTTCAAGCAGTTTCATGACAGTAGCATTGGTGGGCATAGTGGTTTCAATAATACTGAAGACTTGATATGCAGTCGATACAAATGGAAAGGGATTACAACGCATTTAAAATATTTTGTAAGTCTACAACACATGTCTCTTGAAATGATTTTTAACACAATGATTAGGCAAAACCATACATTACGGGGCAATTTCTGAGCAGTGATTCTTTTTCAGCAGCTCAAAGGCTAATTGAAACCTTGTCTATATTTTCTGAAGCAGTAGACAATCACCAACAAAGCTACAAACCCACAATTATTCCATCCTAAATTAATGGTAACTCTATCCCTGCAGTTGCTGCAATACACATATTACTTCGTTAAAGCTCGCTGGAAAATTACATCCTTTCTTTTGCACCATTTTTGAAGCGTACGGAAAGACAGAATCTAGGGGGGAGGCTGCCCGACACAAAGCCCATAGTTTACTAACATTTTTGCTCGACTAAGGGCAAACTTTTGTCTAGTAGGGCTGCTTTTTGAACATCTTTCCAAAATTTGGGGTCTGCCGCCCCCCCCCCCCCCCCGCCCCCCCCCACCCCCCCGCCTCGCACTATTATGCTTTTGACTCAGCCGGATAAGCTAGCTGTACTTTCCCATGAAATGATATGCTTGTTTGGTTGTTGTCCTTAAACTAAAAAAAGGATATGCTTGGTTTATTGCTGGTAAGCAGTTATTGATCCCAGGAGAGGTATAAAACATGTTGAGGGTACGGGTATGTGCCGCCCATACAGATGGGTTTTTGGGTAACAAGTATTCTCAGCAATGGTCTTTTTCGAGAGATTTTTCCTTAAACAAGGGTGGCTTTGGTTGAAATTAGCCAAAAGTTATACAAAGTGTGTAGTTTATGCCAAAATTCATTATAAAAGTGGGTATGAAGGGAAGTTTTGGAAATAAGAAGGAGGTCGCTTTCTGAAAACATGTTGGCAGACCCCCGTCTACCAGTCTACCACAAGTCATGTATCCCCCACCCCCGGGTGACTGATGCTCCTTGCTTCATGATGGCTCTCTTTTGCAGCGTTCGCAGTGTCGAAAGTGTTACAGGTTAGGTTCCGACACTGGAATTACCAACATTTGACTTTTCTTTGACCAAAACTGCCAAAAAGCATGCCCTTGCCCAGAAAAACTTGCCACAAAGAATACCCTTGGGCAAACTAGTAGTCCAAAAAAGCATGCCCGTGTGGGCCGTATTCCATAGCTGACACGTTCGATTGACCTTAAAATTTCTTCTTTCATATTCCTGTGAAAACCCTCCACGCCCTGGGTTTATCATTAAATATGCGAATTATCATTAATCTTCTTCATTTCTTTCCTTCTAGATTTAAAAGAAACTGGCTGGTGAAGAGTATGTGGGATGTATAATGGAGACAGCGATTGTGTAAGTTTGTTCTTTGTAAGCAAGTGTGTATGTAGCGTTAGATGGCGCAATCTATGCCAAGTTTTTACGTGCAAGGGTTGATGAACAGACATGTAACGTTTTTGAATCTTCCATTGTCCCCAACTGTAATTAGCAACTTAGACATTCAGTTCAGTGCTTGTGAAGTCGTGAAACTAACGTATTTGTGAAACTGAAAAATGAGAAGTGTCACTTCCTGGCATTCGGTAAGAAATGTTACTGCGTTTCCTTCATTCGGAAAACTTGAATTTGAAATTTTGATTTCAGAAATCTTGCATATCGTGTCAGAGATGGATTCATGATAAATGCAGGAGAAAAGATGAAATGACAAGTGCAGATGAATTCGAATGTGCCTCATGCTTGCTGGTACTAGCCGAGAGCACGTTTGAACCAATGAAGCCCCTCTGTCCAATGAAACCATCTATGGAATCGACGCCAGTAGCTGCAAAAAGTGAAAGCACTAATTCAAAGCAGGAGAAAAGAAAGAGAAGAGAGCCAGGCCAAATGCACGACATGAAGATGATCATGACAACAACGAAGTCACGACCAGTAAGATGCGAGGAGTGCAAAGCTCCCTTTAAGCAAAATGGTGCAATCCAACAAAGATTTTTCGTTGGAAACTACGGGCCAAGACCATTCTTCCGAAAAGAGCAAGGTTGGCTTCAAGGACGTCGAAATTATTATTTTTGCGTCAAGAAAGCCTGTTTAGAAACAGTAAAACAAGACATCAAAGGAGAGGATATAAACATATCGGATGTAAAGAACTTTTTAACGGTGGAGGACTGTTCAGAATTTGAGAGGCAAGGAATTAAGATAGTACTGTAAAGGGAATCGACATAGTTAAAAGCTGGCCCGGGCCAAAAGTGAAAAATATAATCTATCGTACTTGATAACTTTGACGAATGCCGTTTCATTGTGTAACTTATGGGTGTCTGAGCATTTCTTTAGCGCATTTATAGCTACTACGAGATGTAGCTATGTCTGTTCCCTTTAAAAGAAGTATAACATACAACCACGTACAGGATGCCCCACAAAACTGTTTCAAGTTACTGAATAACATTAAAGAAAAGGGGCTCCTTTTTACGATAAACCTGTTCATAGGACATTGAATAATGTGACAGATCAAGTGAAAGATCTAACACCAAAGGCCATCGAGCTTCCTGAGTGACCTTTCCATGCAAAACATTTCAGGTAAAGTTGAGGTAAGGGAGGTTTTCTAGTGTCATGGTACCCCTGGTTGGCATCAGAGTGAAATGCATAAGATTTCAAAAGTGATTTAATTCTTGCAGGCATTTTCAAACTCGCTGCACAATGAAAGTATCCAAAAATCATCAAATAAGAATTTAATTCGTCAAAGAACGAGTCATTTTCAACGGGATCACAGTCTCAAAATGTCTCGCCAAGAATCAAGTACTACTTGCATATAATATGGCTCTTACTGACGCTTACTTTAGCTGAAACGTTATTAACTTACTTTAGTTGGAAGAGTAAGATTTGCAGCAGATTTTTTTAAAACAAACTATCCTGGGAAATGATAGCAAGTATGCAGTTAAAATAAGAAGTCATAAGCTGACTACCATTCAGAGGAATAAACAAGCATTATATACATTAGAGGACGTTTTAAATAATATATGTTTCGTATCTTTATGAACATAGTATGAAAGAATTTTCTATATCTTCACGTGGCACATTAATATAGAGCAGTTGAATAGTTCTTATCTTATGTTAAACTTTTAAAAAACTAAAACAATGACATTGATTCACTAAAATGACTATTCATATTCCTTGACTTACGCTGGACCTGTATGCATTGCCTAAACTGACCATCCTTATATGTCCGTCTACACTGAAGAATTTGCGTGACCAAAAACAACTATGCATATGTGTCCGTTTGAAGTGGACCCTTTTGCATGGCCTAAAACTAACATGCATATGTGTCCGTTTGAGGTGGACCCTTTTGCATGGCCTGAAATTGCTATGCATATGTGTCCATTTGAAGTGGACCCTTTTGCATGGCCTAAAACTACTATGCTTATGTGTCCTTTTGAGATGGACCCTTTTGCATGGCCTAAAATTACCATGCATATGTGTCCGTTTGAGATGGACCCTTTTGCATGGCCTAAAACTACTATGCTTATGTGTCCGTTTGAGGTGGACCCTTTTGCATGGCCTAAAACTACCATGCATATGTGTCCGTTTGAGGTGGACCCTTTTGCATGGCCTGAAATTGCTATGCATATGTGTCCATTTGAAGTGGACCCTTTTGCATGGCCTAAAACTACCATGCATATGTGTCTGTTTGAGGTGAACCCTTTTGCATGGCCTGAAATTGCTATGCATATGTGTCCATTTGAAGTGGACCCTTTTGCATGGCCTAAAACTACCATGCATATGTGTCCGTTTGAGGTGGACCCTTTTGCATGGCCTGAAATTGCTATGCATATGTGTCCATTTGAAGTGGACCTTTTTGCATGACCTAAAACTACCATGCATATGTGTCCGTTTGAGGTGGACCCTTTTGCATGGCCTGAAATTGCTATGCATATGTGTCCATTTGGAATGGACCCTTTTGCATGGCCTAAAACTACTATGCTTATGTGTCCTTTTGAGATGGACCCTTTTGCATGGCCTAAAATTACCATGCATATGTGTCCGTTTGAGATGGACCCTTTTGCATGGCCTAAAACTACTATGCTTATGTGTCCGTTTGAGATGGACCCTTTTGCATGGCCTAAAATTACCATGCATATGTGTCCGTTTGAGATGGACCCTTTTGCATGGCCTAAAATTACCATGCACATGTGTCCGTTTGAGATGGACCCTTTTGCATGGCCTAAAATTACCATGCATATGTGTCCGTTTGAGATGGACCCTTTTGCATGGCCTAAAATTACCATGCACATGTGTCCGTTTGAGGTGGACCCTTTTGTATGGCCTAAACTAACATGCATATGTGTCCGTTTGAGGTGGACCCTTTTGCATGGCCTAAAACTACCATGCATATGTGTCCGTTTGAGGTGGACCCTTTTGCATGGCCTGAAATTGCTATGCATATGTGTCCATTTGAAGTGGACCCTTTTGCATGACCTAAAACTACCATGCATATGTGTCTGTTTGAGGTGAACCCTTTTGCATGGCCTGAAATTGCTATGCATATGTGTCCATTTGAAGTGGACCTTTTTGCATGGCCTAAAACTACCATGCATATGTGTCCGTTTGAGGTGGACCCTTTTGCATGGCCTGAAATTGCTATGCATATGTGTCCATTTGGAATGGACCCTTTTGCATGGCCTAAAACTACTATGCTTATGTGTCCTTTTGAGATGGACCCTTTTGCATGGCCTAAAATTACCATGCATATGTGTCCGTTTGAGATGGACCCTTTTGCATGGCCTAAAACTACTATGCTTATGTGTCCGTTTGAGATGGACCCTTTTGCATGGCCTAAAATTACCATGCATATGTGTCCGTTTGAGATGGACCCTTTTGCATGGCCTAAAATTACCATGCACATGTGTCCGTTTGAGGTGGACCCTTTTGTATGGCCTGAAATTGCTATGCGTATGTGTCCGGACCAAAATGCATAGCGCCGTTTTGCTATGCGTTTTCGTCCGGACCAAAGCGCATGGTGATGCTTACTATGCATATGTGTCCATTTGAAGTGGACTCTTTTACATGGCCTGAAATTGTTATGCGCATGTGTCCGGACCAAAATGCATAGTGCCTTTTTGCTATGCGTTTTGGTCCCGGACCGAAACGCATGAGCGGACCGAAACGCATATTACACCGGATCTGAATTTGTTTGGTAAGGTTCTGATCTTATTAGTTGGTCTTGTGAAAAAGTGGTAGTGTAGCAGTATACGTCTCTTAAATTTCAGAAAAGCTTTGAAAACCTCATCCTTGGTGACCATGTTTGGTGTAATTACAAAGCTGAGACCTTGGAAGAAACATCATCAGCCCATATCATACTCAGTTTGCCTTGGAAAATGTTCTTCAGTGTTGTTCTGACATATTTATTAAACAGTAAACAATTCAAACAAAACATTGATCATAGCAATGGATCGAGATTATTAAGTTCAGGTTTTTTGGCTGTTTTTGCATCAATCAATCTCAACATTTTTAAGATACTTCACATCAAATGATAGGTTTTTAACTAAGGGATGCTCCCTCCTCGATTAGTTTATTTACTGAGCTGCGGCTGGTGTAATCTGCACAATGCAGGTTGCATAATGCAGGTTGCAGGTCATGTTTTATGGCCAAGGGCTGCATGGCTGTACCATGGGGCCACCTTCTTGATGACTCAAAGCTTTTTAGTTTCAGGGGGTTTGGTTTCAAAGCTAACGATGGATATCAAAAATTTATGTTCTATGATTTACTTGTCAAAGTTTCTAGTGGAGCATGAAACAAATTTCGGTAATCCAGAGAGAATTCAGATTTTGCTCACAAAGTCCATGCAAGCTTGAAGTAGGACCAACAGAAAAGGGCAGCCTTGGAAAACTCGAATGTTTCCTCTAAGGAAGCAACTAACACAAGGGCATTTCATTGATTTCCAAAAAATCTTGTACACCTCAGGCAAAACTCCCTTTGGTTTGCTAAAATCCATCAAAAATCATAAAAATCCTTTGCTCTGAAAACATCTAGACGAATGAGTGAAATTCCCATTAAATTCCCCTCGAACAAACATAACACATTCATGAAAATCCACCAGGTTACTGAGGATGCCATTACAATTGCATCATGTTAGTTATGCATATTGAATTTCAATAGAATGATGTTACTCATTGATTCCCCATTGATTTGACAACAATGTTTTGTTTTCATCAAAATCTCAGTCAGAGGCAATTAATCACTTGCAACCAAGCGATTTAATTCATGATATTGATCTGCTAATCCTGTGGCATGTTCTTTCCACAGGAACAGTAGTTCTTACATACCAACAATCTGCAACCCCCTTGACACAGAAATGTTAGCCTTCTTGTGGGTGACAGCCTCTTGGTACAGCCATGCAGCCCTTGGCCATAAAACATGACCTGCGACCTGTATTATGCAACCTGCGTTATGCAGATTACACCAGCCGACTGAGCTGCTCCTCCAAGAAAAGTCTTCTCCATACAGATTCCTGATGTTCTATGTTTGTACAGCAGTTTTATCGTAATTTTGTCATCTTCTGTAACATGCCAATAGTAATATCTGTAAATTTTGTTAGTTTAATTGATGTTTGTACTGTATGTAGATGAATTTTGAAATAAAAACTGAACTGAAATAAACTGAACTGAGATGAGGACACAAATGGAACATGAAACCTCTTTTCACTGTGATGATCCAAAGCGATTTTCTTGTTGCAGATCAATGAATTCTCAACTCAGACAGAAACCTGTGTTGGTTGCACACACCTTGCCAAGAGAATAGGAGGCTTAGTAACTATTGGCTGAAGGCAACATCAAAACTTGAAGCCAAGAGGAAAGAAACAGCTAGGTTACATGCAATGATAGAAAATGTCGCACAGCACAGAATTGAAGATGAGCTGGATGAATTTGAGGCGGAAATAGAAAATGATTCAGAGGATATAGATGTAGATGAAATAATGAATGAAAGTGGAAGCATTGATATTGCTGGGGATGATGATTATGTTGTAGCGGATGATGATTTTATTGAAGAGGGTGAAAATGAGGAAAGTCTTGATGAAACAATCAGCAGCTGGTGAGTATTTGGATTTCTTAAATTATTTCAATCCGCCATAGAGTTGTATACCCCACCCCTCCACCCCAAAGTTCCATCAAGACCACACATCAATAGACAATTGCGCCAAAGATGGCAGTGAGGAATTTTTTACCACGATGCATTGCATTTGAATTACTAATCTTTAATGATTCTATATAGGAATTCAGATAAGGAACGCAGTGTATCTTGGTAAAAAGTCCCTTGCCACCATCTTTAGCATGATTGTCTATTGTACTTATTTTTCTGATTAGCCCCACCATGTGCATCCAGTGCTTGCACCATGGACCCTGTACCAGCTCATTGAAAGTGAAAAGTTGCTTTGAAGTTTGAAGAAATACAGACCTGTTTTCAATTAACAGTCTCGCTTGTTGTTGTGAAATTGTGTCAAAATTGTAAATCACTGGATTCACATTTGATTTTTTCTAGCTGAACCTGTTCAAATATTGATATTTACAGTAAGTGATTCTTCATTTCATTTTTAGTCCTGAAGATAATGGACCAAAGGATATTCGCACAAAGGGAAATTTCATTGTTTTTCTTTCCCAACTTCTGTTGTTTCGTGTGTGCCAAGCTTGCAAACAAGATGGTCTGCTTGCAGAACCAAGGGTTATTTGGACTATGGTTGAGATTGCCTCTTCCTGTGCCAACCCAAATTGTAAGGATAACAAAAGACTGTGGAGGAGTCAACCTGACATGCCTGGAACAAGAATACCTGCTGGAAACTTCCTCCTATCTTTTGCAATTCTTGTTGCTGGTGCATCTGCTACAAAGATCAGAACAGACTTGGTAATTGATGAGCCCCCCCCCCTTGGGTACATGGGATGATGCCGGAGAAATGCTGTTCACAACTTCACCATCATCAAATGACCAAACCACTGAGATCTCCGACATGGTGTCAACCCTGACATCATAAAATACCAAGTCTGAAGGGGACTGTCTCGATGCAATACATCTCAAGGCGGTTTTTCAGACCCCTACGAGCCACTGCACAGCTCACTTTGAAACAAAGGAAAGAAAGCCTGGAGCAGGCATGCGTAGAGTAAGAATGTTGGACTTTAAATTCTGGTGAAATTTCGAAGGCTGTCTTTTCCCCGCTGTTTCACCCAGATCGTTGTAATATTTTGAAGCCTCCAGACATTGTAGCTCTTTTATTTTGCAAATTTTACACATTTGTAAAAAAGCGATTTAAAGAATTTCAAAATAAAGTGAGCAGAAATGGTTCATGTAAAAAAGAATGGGAGAGACTTTACAACTTTGGCAAATTTGTCTCGCAGCAAGAGCTTTCTGTTGATGCAACATTCACATCAATATTGTTTGTACCACCTGTCTGAATTTGAACAATCAAAAACACTGCAATTGCTCAATACTTCAAAATGCTCCTTTACTTCCGTTTGTGATGCATACCAGAAAAGAGAAAACACTTTTGTTTGTATGAATTGTTTGCATGAACAGCAATCGTCTGAAATGAATCTTCCTAATTGTTTTAATTTCTATCGCTTTCTATGGTATCAAAGAGAAAGGCCTGGGAAATTTCAGAAAGATTTGTGAAGTCCAGCTTTGTGACTCTGCGCATGGCACACACACCATTGTTTGGAATTGTGCTGCACAGTATCCCGCAGCGGTCTGAAAAACTGCCTTGAGACGTATTGCATCTAGACGGCACCAGTCTGAAGCGAGCAAAGAAAAGAAAAGCCATGCCAAATAAAAAAGATTGGAAGTGGCTTGAGTCAGTGATCCAACTCAAGCTATGATGGTGACAATGATGAGGGTTCAGCCACAAAGGAAGTGGAGATGGAAGGGAAATGGCCCGTTTATATCTAAGGAATTTTGCCAGTAGCAAGCTTCCAGACAACCCAAAGCCATCACTTTTAATTCAAACCATAGCAAACTATATATCATTGCAAAGTCTGAGAGCCAGGGAGTCTGACTTTGCCTTTTTTTGTGCTGTATCTGAAAAAGAAATTTGGAACCTATGTCTCAAATTTATCAGCCGCAGTGCAAGATGCAAGGGCCTTGAGCAAAGATTTCACCTCAAATAATTAAAACTGAAGTAAACTTTTTGTTTCATTCCATAAAATACAAGCTAATAGGTGAAATGAATGAAGGATTTTTAAAAATTTTTAAATTCCATTACAGAGGACTCGGTTCAAGTTAGCTGTTAAAAGCCTTGGTGAATGATCATTGGTCATTTTTTCCCATCACGTCTCTTGCAAAATCCATTCATTCAAAACAATTAGCTAAATGAGACCTTACTCTCCTGAAAATTTCAAGTTGATAGCTTAAATCCTTCTTGAGATATCTTTTCTCAAAGGTCAAAAATTGATAGTTTCGGGAAAACGGACTTAAAATGCGAGAAAGATTATACGTTACAATTAGTTATGACCAATGATTTCACTTAGTGGAAAATCACCCAATGTCTTTATCTAGAGGCCCAAGGAATCAAATTAGAATGATCCAGCCTCATAGGTGACTCCTTCAAGTTCACGAAGGGCTTCTTATTTCCTTGTGCGCACAATTTGCATTGCCTGGCGATGTCTCTTTTCCTTAGCAGTGGCTTGGGATTCAGCTTTTTGCAAGCGCTTGCTGTCCTTTTTTGAAAAGATATGCCTTGTGTGCACTCCACCAGGTATTGAAAGTTTTTCCATTATATGTATTCTGCATTCTGCTCCTTTGTGGAAGTGGCAAACAGCTGAGGCAGCAGCAAAGCGGACCACTTTAGCTCCATGATGCTTATGCTTTGGGCAACGCACCCAAACCATTGAGTTGAGACACTCATTTGGGTTCTGAGTGGTGCCACGAATGCACCTCTCTAGAAGCTTTGCATCACTGAGTGTCATGAAAATTGGCCTCAAAAGTTCAAGGAATACCTCTGGCAAACATTCATCATCCTTATATGTGGCTTTCCCAGATGTTACCATCTGCTGTTGCCATTTACACTAAGAATCCTTTTCAGCAGGACAGAATCTGTGTTGTTTAGCAGGATCTTGATGTTCCACACTATGGTTAAGAACTGCTATAATGTTCTTTTTCATGGTGTAAATAGCAATATCTACTTCCCTGTCGGTGGGAGTCAACTTCTTCAGAGTATTCTGACGTATTGCTAAACCATAATATTTTTGAAGTTTTTTTATCTTTGTATCAGTGAGCCTTCCCCGGCCTCCAATTGGTTTTCCATCTGCAAGTTTTCCTTTTGTTCTTGCTTTCAAATTGAGAAGGTGCTTCCCCATTCTCTTTTGGACGTGGCCAACACAATCCAATTTTATTACTTTCAGTCCTTCATAAACATTTTCAACGGTGTTGAAGGCTTTACTATCTCCATCAGACACCATCCACTTGTAGTGCAAATTGTGCAGTTCAATGGATCTGTTCCAAGGGATGGAAGCTCCTTCTGCCTCCATAGCTGGTGAGCTCCCATTAAAATTTATATCACACTCATCATTGGCCAAATGCTCTCTCCTCCATTCATTGAACTTCTCAATATCCCCTTCACATTGTGACTCTTTAAGGGCGCACTTTTGACAAGCTTTTGACAATACAGTGTAGTCTAGAACTTCACCAGTGTCCACTGAGATGGCAAAGAATACCCCTGTTAAAGAGGTAAAACCTCGCTTTGCCCAGGTTCCATCAAAGCTAACAGTTGCATCCATAGTCTTGTCATTATCAACTTCTTGGTTCTCATCAAGGATAATTTTCCGCAGCCTCAGACCGGCACTTAACAGTTCTTCCTTTGCGTGATTTTCCACTATGCAAAGGATACTATCTACTTGTTTGTAGTATGCATTTGTTGACAAACAAGGCATGTTCATAATTGCACAGAATGATGACAGTCCCTCATAACCAGTTCCAGATTCAAGAGAATGATACACTGCTCGTTTATTCACATCAAAGGATTTGCCTCTGCTTGTGATGTTGGATGATGTTTGGAGTGAAGTGCTCTCATCACAGGCACTGCATACAAGAGAAAGGTTAGACTTCAATCCTGCCTGCTGGTTCTCTCCAAGAATAACATTTGCTGTGGAAGAAACAAAAAGAAATTTTCAATATGAAACAAAGCTTTTGAGACTCATTTTTTAGAAATTTGATTGTTAAAAAAGTTGATGTGCCAGGTGGCTAGTTCAACAATGGAAATACAAATGCATATTTGAAATACAAACAAGGAAATGCATATAGAGATCTCATGATCACTGAGTAACATTCAATATTCTCTGAAATATTTTCTTGGAAACACAATTTAAAGTTTTAGAAAATTGCCAGGGTGCATTTCATGCACTCAGGCCAAAAAATATTTGCTTTTTTGCATGATATTTACATAAAATGCACCCTGGAAAAATCGAGCTGAAAATTTTCTCACCTTCGTCACACTTGTGTGCCACAGAGAGTGATGAAGACAGATGTTTCAAGTCTATAAGTCTGTAACCCGTCTGTTCACTTGTTCCAAATGATTCACCGTTCGAGCTGTTTAATGATTCATTTATTGAACGGTACAGTTTCATCTTCTTCGCGGATGAACTGAGTGGCTGTTTGTCACTGTCCTCAGAGTCTGGCCCATAAGGTTTTTCATGCTAGGTGCCAGGTCTTGCTCGATCAAAAAATTCTCTTTCTTCTGACAGAGTCTTCTCCTCGGTTTTTTGCTTTCTTTTGCATCCACCAAATCCTTTACCCTTCCTTTTTGGTCTGTAACGGCTTCTATTCTTTTTCCCACCCATTTTGCAACAATATTTTAACGATTTTTGCACACACGTATGTCCACAGACCAAACAAACAATCTCCACTGCTCTCCCTTACCTTCAAGTCTATCCCAGGGTGCAATTGCCTGTGTCTAGAGCATATTTACTTCATGTAAGCAACACCAAATGTCAAATTGGCGTTTTTTTCAGGGGCAAAAGGGGCAGGAAAGGAGCATCCACCCTAACAACAAAAATTGCTATGATGGTTGCCATGGCAACGCAATTCAAAATTTATAGCTCTTAAAAAGAAAGCGTTATTTCATAGGTAAATACCAAAAATTTAGAACTAAAATACTTCTCAAAGTTAACTACGATAGTTGAAGTTGGGAATTTTGAAAGAAAACAAAAGTCAATTTTTTTGTCAAAATTCAGGTAAAACCCCGCCTTAAACGGCATGCTAGCAGATCTTTGAACAAGTGGCAGAGTTATAGAGAAGGAGATTTTTCAAAGATTTTTGCTCCAGCAACAACTTGCCAAAGGAACCTTTCTGGAGTATTGAGTGTCTCAAAAAAGTACCCCCTTTTGGCTGGAAATAGGAACGAAATGATAAGTTGTTATTACTCTCTGAGTTGACACGCAAGTTTATCAGTCTTCAACTTAGATTCACATACCTTGCATTTAAAAATTGTCCACCAGACACCGGAGATACAATCTTGCAAAGTCAAATTTTGTAGTCCCCCTGAAACCAGAGGTTTTGAGAAAGGGCCTAGCCATGATTTGCATCATGCATATTTTCCAAAACACCTGTAAACTTTAACTTTCCTTTGAAAAGAACAAAAGACTCGTAGACATCACCCTGATTAAACAAATATAATGAAGATGCGGATTGGCCTGATTCACACTAAGTCATCAGGGTCGTTAAGATCGTGCAGAAAGTCCAAAAGACAAAGGACTCAAAACTTTTTGTCTTTTAGATCTTTCTGCACGACCCCAATGACCCAAACAACCCAGTGTGAATCAGGCCGAAGGGACGTGCCACACCTCCAAAATGAACGTGCATGTTCTCCTTTCTTCTTCTTTGACATTTGGGATGGAATGCAATGCACAGATTGATTCCTCAAAGGAATAATTATATGTAGGACAATTGAAGCATTTCAAGGTATAATTCTTTCCAAAAGAAAAAGCTTAAGGTCAAAGTTTGAATTCTTTTGCAATATGCCTGTGATATCAAATCAGGGCTAGGCCCTTTTACAAAATCTCTGGTTTCGGGTGCATTGTAAACTTTGACTTTGCAAGCATGTATCTCGGGTGTTTGGTAGATGATTTTTAAATGCAAGGTATGTGAATCTAAGTTGAAGATTGATAAATTTAGCTGTTCACTCCATGAGTTATAACATCTTATTGTTTCGTTCCTATTTCCAGTCAAAAGGGGGTATATCTTTTGAGGCACCCGGTACTTTCCAGAGCAAATGAAAAATTATTTACATCAATCTTGCCCTGCTATATTCAAAATGACAAGAGAATTACTAGATGATACTGAATCTGAGAGAGTTCAAAATGAAGGGCATATTGAGAGAATCCATGCTGAAGAGTTCCTTTCAAGCAAAGGGCAAGCAGCAAATGACACATTTCATAGACAAAGAAAAGTAGAAATCCACTGAACTATACGAGGAGACATCAATTCACTCGAAAAACCTATTGGGTGTCAGACTTGTTTACGTAAGCCAAAGAATAAACAAATGTGGTTGTTGCATGGTAAACAGGCAAAAAATTGGCTCTTCACTTAGCAGGTCTGAGCGTTCATCTCTTTGCAAAGCATATTGGGCAGTCAATGAAAGTGAGAGACCACAACCATACTTTTGTAGGGTACAATTCTTTTTTACAGTCAATATGGTTGTAAAAACGGAGAGTGGATGTGAAGAAAGAGAGGAATTGCTTATGTCAACTCGGCTGGTGTAAAACGCAGGTCATGCAGGTCGAAGCAGGTCAACAAAACGCAGGTCAAACCACGCAGGTCAAAACTAGTGGCCATGAGCCTATGGGTTTTAGGCTTACAGCTGTTCAGACAAAGCGTGAAGAGGGTAGAAGCATGCTGCAGTTTTCACTTGTTACGAATTAACCCCATTAATCAATTGATGTCAAAGGCTATATTGGTGTCTTTCATTGAGGCAATCATGGGGCCGCATTTTGTTTCTCACTTAATTTTGAATGCATGACTTTCAAAGGGTTTCTCACTCCTGTCGTCGGGGAAGTTTTTCAGAATCGGCTGCCTCCTCCTTAGTGTCGCAAAGTCTTTACCTTCAGTATCTGAGTACTAACTTTCTTAAACGATTGTTCAAACTCCAACCTCCTTGAAAAGCGTACGGCAAATTTAATAAAACAAAGTTGATACTCGAGTGATGTACAAAAGTTGAAATGATGCGTTTGATTATATGCACGTATTTTTGCAACAAGCTAAGAATTTTGGCCAGAACTCATAGTTCCTTAAGATTTTCAGATCTGTGCCCTCTTAAACATTGCAGAACAAGGTGTTTCAAAGTCTATCCTACACTTAGACATTACTGGATTATTATTTCCAAGTAATTTGTAAGTAACGTGATATAGGAAACAAGCAAGAATAAAACATGGTTGAATGATAAATGAAAAAGTAGATAACATATTTACAATACATTTTACATAGCAAATTTGATACATACAAGTTAAAAACACCCCTTATTATAGTAGGAGGGATAGCATTAAAATATCAAGTTGACTTTGTTTCCATAATGGTTCCCTCAGAGGTGATTGAAAAAAATGAACATTGTGTTTGTATGTACTTTTGTATAAAACGTAAACATGATGACGCCAAAACATGGAATGTCAGAGAGGATGCACGGTTTTAGTAGAACATGTATATGTCTTTTTCCTCTCTCTGTATATTTTGGAAAAAATTGTCCTTTTTTATATTCATCTAAACTTTTACAATACATGTTACACCTACATCCTACTATACTTCCTAATTACTATAAAAACTATACAAACACTACAGGGAAAGGACCACAAGGAGCAAAGGACAATGACTACCCTGTGGCCATTAACATAAAGACATGTAAATATTAACTAAATGAAACCTACAAAATTGTCCTTGATCTTGTGCTTAAACGTTAATTGATACTATTTGTAGACTTACTCATGATCACCACCACCACCAGTATGCCAAAAAGTTCAAAATGTCTTACGTCCAGAGAGAAAAGATGGGAGAGCACACAACTTTCCTCGCTTTTCTAGTGTAGTGGTGAGAACAGTTAGGCCTGGAGATTCATTCAAAGCTGAATCTTGTGAGAATGTTATTCAGCTGATGCTTGATGAAGTTACTGTGAAACATGCCTTCAGCAACTAGGCGTTACGTGACTGGATTTTCATAGCAACCACTGTTTGGATGACAATCCACGCAGAGCAGCGCTTCCCCATGCACTGTTCACGTAATGGAAACAATTACATTAAAAGTTTAGAGACAGCTTTTGTGAATATCTCATATTTATAACCTAAATAAGGGATTTCCATAAAATTATCAGAAGCATGAAATTATTGATATGTAATTTTACGCTGAGGTTTTGTGTGATTTATGAGGAGAGAAGAGATGCGACTGAGGAGAAGAGACATTGATCAAGTAATCCTAGACCTACCTGCCTAGGCCAATGAATCCATCATCATTAATTCTGAAGAAGGTATGCCTCCTAATCCTACTTTGAATAAATTTTCAGGAATGTTCATTTGGCGAAGCACTGTTGAAGCAGATGCAAGAGGTAGCCTACAAGGCATCCATAGAGTTTTCAGATCACAATATGCTGACAGTGATGCAGAAATTAGGGGTGCAATAAGAGAATATTTGAACAGTGCAGATGGATGCTTCCCATGGCAGCTTCAGCATGTGTATGGACAAAATGAACACAATATATTATAAAAAGTATGGTTAATACAAAACTGTTATCATATTTGCGTTTTTCTTCTTTGTTTAACTACTGTACAGTTCTATAATTGTTCATATGAAGAGCTGACCCCACTCAAAGTTGTATAGTGGAAAATTGGTGGATGTAGGGGTATCCCCATGCTATTCCACATAAAACTGTGGTTGACTTCCAAACGGCATTTGTGTCTCCTGAAAGTTTAACAGTAGGTTTTGAATTTGGTTTTTGGCTATCAGTTGGTTCTGATGGGATAGCTTCCTCACTTCAGTGGCACCTAAAATGCCAAAAAAAAATCAATATCATCTTTACAGCCTCTTTGATTTGGCTCCACTTCTGTCTTCTTCATCAACCTCTTCAGCCCCCTCCCCTCATGATACATTCACTTGGTTGTAGGTTCCTTAAATCTGATTGGCTGAATAGATGGTTCAGCATATTTTGACGTGCAGTGAAAACATTCCTGGTTAAATTGTAAAGTACAGACATAGAAGTCATGTCTCTTGCAGATTTAAATTCAGACGACTTCCAGAAGATAAATGCCAACTGGGTGAGTAAAAAAAACGCCCATCGTTTGAATTGCTACTGCTCCCTGAATACATAAGCAATGATAATTTGCAATACCTGATTAAATAGCTAACATGTTCAATTAATTTTAGAAATTTTCTGGTTAAAATCGGTCACTCCATTCAGATTCTGTAGGCAATTTTCTAAAATGAGTCCCTGTGAGAAACCTTAAAAACGTGCTAAAATTACAAGCACAAGCCCCTAATGTGTTTACCGCACAGCAATGACTTTCAGACCGCTTAGCACGTGCTTTCATTTTGGCTGGTTGAAAAGTCTTCCCCCTGGTGTGAATACCTTGGTCAGGGGGATTCCATTCTCCCATGAGGACAAAATACATGAGCACATCCAAGAGTCACTATTGCTAGGAAGGAGAACAAAGGAAAATTTTGCATGCTGTTTTTGCTCGTTTTTGCAGGTTTTCAAAAGGGGCTTTCTGCAGAAAATCTCCTATTTTGAAGGGAAGAAATGACCAATTAAAGCCGGGTAAATTACTGAACCTAATTTGACGTATCGAGGATACAACAAGACATTTTTCAACATCATTGCTTTGATATTGAGGGAGCAGGACCTTTTCAAACGCCGGGCGTTTCTATTGACTCACCCGGTATCAAGTTTTACACTGAGTAAGTATCATTCAACATTCAAAGCTGCTGTTCTTTTCTTTACGTTTACATGGGCACTTTTACATTTCACTAGAATATCAGTTCCACACAGAATACAAATAACATTTGAAACACTTGGTGATAAAATCTTTGTTATCTTTCTTACGGTATTCTTCTTTGGGATTAAGCTCAATTCCATCTCAACAACACAGGAAGCTCTTCGTGGCCGCCATTTTAATTAAAGTTAACACACAACACAAGCACAGGGAAACAAGAGAGTCATCGCCATAAACACAACACCTAGATATAAGGACTTCAACCTACAATCTTGGTCAAAATTCTTGGGACAAGTCACAGAATTGCACTACTTCAGTCTTTGATTCAGTGCCTCCCGCTCCCCCCGATTCAATGTTGGTTGAATCAAACGCCATTCGACCATCCCAACATTGAATTAGGGGGGAAGGGGGATGAGAAGGTTCTAAACGTATGTTTTCACCTCGGTATTTTAGGAAACATGACGAAAACACAGAAATTTGCCAGTGTCCCAATTTATTTTGACCAGGATTGTCTGAAAATAGTTGTTAACAAATAAAGACTCGTAGCTTGAGAACCCATCGAGATTTTTGCGTGAAATTTTACCACCATCATCCCTGACACAAGAAGTAACTTCTCAGCCATTTGTACCGAAATAGGCGTTGTTCGCTAAATTCGCTGAGCACTATCTTAAATGTGGGCGTGGCAAAATTGTTGCGCTTTACACAAACTTACGGATTCCTTTATGAAATGTGAGAAACATTAGGGTTCTGAGCGTTCTTCCACTGTCATCAGATTGCATAGTCTGCTGCTCTTTTGAATGTGAGTAATTGTTGCAAGAAAAGCTTTTGGGGCATTGTCTGAGGTCCGGTTTCTTGTGAATTCCTCGGTTCTCCCAACGGCGCTTCACAGAAAACGCCCCATAATTTTGGGATAAGTTATGCTTTTTCGGTAAATTCGTTTGTTTCCAGATAGGAAGATAAAAGTATTCCTACTTATGCAAAAAACCAGGTAAAAATCGCCTGGAAGGGCAAAATCCAACGGTTCTCCAAAAATAAAATACTTAAAATAAACAATTCCGGATAAGTTTTTTATGAAATTGATGGAGATCCGTGAAAAATCGTACTTCATGAAATATTACAGCAAAGATTGATTGTAAGCTAATAAAGCTTATTCTGCACAGCAGAATGAGACAAAATTCGTCAAGATAGCTCGAGCAAAGCCAAAGTTATTAATGTTTAAGTAAGGGAGAAGCGTTGAAGATTTGATCACTTTCTCAAGATTCCAGCCATTGCCTATAAAACCGCCTTGTCAGCACGCGACCTTGGCATTCTTCTTCAACAAAGAGTTCTGCATGACCATTTGTCGGGCACAATGGACGAATAAATCCCCTCCAAGGGTGAATGAAAGTTTGCTGGAGTGGAGTTAATTTCATTGAAAGTAAATGAATAAGTAGAAAATTGAGAAAGGGCACATTTGAAAAGAAGACAATTGCGCTGTGAAGGCGCTTGATTGGCACTTTCCGGAAATAAAACTTTGTTTTCAAATCCTCTTTCCCAGTTGTGCTGTTTTCAAACGAAATCCATTGGTAGATTTCATACACAAAAGGAGTTTTGCAAAACGCAATGGGAAAATCGTTCATAAATTGATGACATCATAGTTCTAATGAATAAACCAGTAACTATAAAAACTTTAAACTCTGAAGTGTTCTGGAGTTTAGCCCACACTAAGTGGCTATCGGGTCATAGTAAAAGGGGTTGTCGGATACAAGTAGGTTTGGAGTTATTTTAACATTTACAATAAGCAGTAATCGCAGTTTTTCAGACAATCTTGGTCAAAATTCTTGGGACAAGTCACAGAATTGCACTACTTCAGTCTTTGATTCAGTGCCTCCAGCTTCCCCCGTTTCAATGTTGGTTGAATCAAACGCCATTCGACCATATCCCAACATTGAATTAGGGGGGAAGGGGGATGAGAAGGTTCTAAACGTATGTTTTGACCTCGGTATTTTAGGAAACATGACGAAAACACAGAAATTTGCCAGTGTCCCAATTTATTTTGACCAGGATTGTAGATATAATGTATTTATTCAATCTAGAGTAGACTATGCTATTGAAATTGGTGATGCTTCAAAGAAACTTCTCCAGCAAACCCAGGTTAACCAAAATAGAATAATCAAAATCTTACAGTTCAGAAATGAATGCACATCGACCCAGGGGGGACTTCTATTAGTATGTGACGGGGGTCAGACACAGTAGATTTTTGAAAAACCCAAAAATATACTGATTTTAGGACATTTTAAACCCAAACAATGTGCTCGACCCAAAATATGCTAAATTTAGGACATATTTAGACCCCAAAAATATACTCATAGTTTCATGGTACAAGAAAACTAAAGGTTTGATAGCATTGACTCACCCAGTAGAATTTGCAGGGTTTTTTTTGTTTATAGAGAGATCGCTGTAAGTGACTCAAACAAAATTGATCCCATTTAACTTGAGCAAACCGCTGTCACGATCGGCCTGTCTTCCAATATTGAATTTCACGCAATCATTTAGATTTGTCTGAAAGGCTCACATTTGGAGGAATAAGTTTACCGGACCCGTTCAGGATTTTTGAGCAACAGCTTTAAAGCAAGATGGATAATGTTCCCCCATTTGGCATTGAACATAGTTTCAAATTCTAAATTTGTAATCAAATGACTAGGACTGCCAAAAAGTTGCTTCTTACAAGGCATTTGAGGAATATTGTCTGTTTGAAATTGGCTACCTCCATGATCTGAGGGTGAAAGAGGTATCTTGACATTTTGTCTTTGGTGCAAAAGTTAAGCCACCTACGATGAAAGCTAAAACGAAAGAGAGTGAAAGACATTACAAGCTATTGTTTGCGATTGATGGTGATGGAGACAAAACAGACAGAGGAAACTTTAGATGAAAGCCAACCGCTGGCGGTGTATTCTCTGCCTACTGTTACCGCCCTGATGGTCAACTCTGCATTCATTTCATGATGTCCGGAGCGACAGATAAGCTTTACTACTGGCACAGGAAACTAGGAAGGGATACTGATCCATCACCCATTTCAGAGGTAGTAATAAAGGAGGCATCTACACTTATGAAAAAGCATGGATTCCCTGCCCGCCTGCAAGTTTCACATTCACTTACCCGTGTTTCCTGGGGAATCTTCAAATTTGGCCTTTCTGCAGGCATTCAAAAGGTTTCTTTGCAAACTCTCCTTCACGGGAACACCGTGTTTCTACATTTTTATTATTTTTTTTAAAAGTAACAAACTAGAAATCACACACTTTTTTTTACCTAATCTTGTTTGTTCCATTCCTTTTCTCTCATTTGTACATCTTTAAATTTAACTTCCGATTTCTCATGTCCAATGTGAGTCACCAAAAACCTACGTAGAAATGGTAAAATCGCTAAACTTTGAGCTGCAATTGCATCATTTGCACAGGCTCAAAATTGTTGGCTTTGCTTCCAAACTCTTGTAAAATGATGAAATTCGTATTATCATGATGTTAGCTGGATGTTCCAGCGTAAATGAACAAACTGTATCCATGTTTTTTTGTAAAATTTCCTACGTTTTTCAAGAAATTTGTACATTTTTGTCAGCAATCAAAGGATTTACTTGTTTTAACATTGAAAAAAACATGCCTGGGCATGGGGAAATCTGAAATCGAAGGGAACAAGAGAAAATTGTACGTAGGAAATTATTTGATTCCTGCTGGTACTGCCAAAACTAAAAAGCTTCAAAAATCAAATAAAAGCCCACACATTACCTTATAATCACTCTTCTAAATTTGAACAAGTTCATTCTTCAAGGAAAACAAACATCTTCGTGTTCATACGCACTGGAATGACAAAATCATGGCTTGTTATTATACAGCACATCAAATCAAATAGGACAAAACAAATGGTAGATCCAAAATCATAGGTTGTAATCATACAAGTGATATAATCACAGATGATTAGACGATTATTATTGGATTATATAGGTTTGGAAATCATAGTTCCTTGTTTTCTTTATAGGTATGAACACATATGATTTCAGCCACACCTAAAGAATGCTTTAATTTCGATTCTGCATGATCAGAAGTGATTTTCAAAGGAGTGAGAATCAAGGGTGATTATAAAGTTGGAGAATTCCATTGCAGCCTGAACTAGGATGTCACATATGATAAGCACATGTGATAAGCATTGAACGCAGCTCAAAGATTGAACACAACTCAAAACCATACGTTCAATCTTGTGTAAAATCATGTATGATTGCATGTTTGATTTGGGGTCTTTTTTACCTGTGTAAGCGCCATCAGTAATGTCAAATCCCCCTTGAAAATTGGTTTGGTATGGCTGATATCTATAAAAAATCTAGGTTGTGTAGCCCCCCTTCCCCATGGTCTAGCATGGCAAACAGATTGCACTGATTGTGCACGGAACATTCAGCACACCCATAGTCACTTTTGAAGCTTGCTGTAACAAGGCACTCATCTCTTTCTTCTTCCTGAAATGAAATAACAACTACTATTCTCACAAATGCTGGAAACACCTAGTGCACGGATACACCTGGAATTAAGATCTTAGAATCAAAACAAGCAGATAAGGTGGTATGGGGAGGGTTGTCAAACACAGGGGGTTGTTGTACAAACCTTACTCAAAATTTAGGCACTAAAAATATTGTGAGCAATGATTGATGATATGGCTGTCTGTCTCTTGTTCCATTTTAGAATACCAAGCAAAACAACAAGATTCAAAATTTGTTTGTTGTCTTAGTGATAAATGCAGATAAAATTGAATTTCAAAATGCCAGGGCAAAAGTTCACAATGTAACAAATGGGTCAAAGCAATCTTAACCAACACAATGAGTGACAAAGAAAGCAAAGTAATTGAACAACCTGAAGATAACAATGCGATAAATACTTACTCCTCTAGGCTTGGCATAAGTTTTAATGATTTGAAGAATGGAAATATATCCTCACTTCCCAAGGTTGCAATTGCAAAGATTCACAATGGCTTGGTCTGTTACCTACTTAATTTTAGCAAAGTTCATCAAAGCACATCAAAGAAAAAGTGGGCAATTTAAAGGGTCTGTTTATTCAGCATTCCTTGCACGTGTCATGTCTTGGTTGGCCTTTGTTGTCGCCATTTTCATGGGCCAGGCATTTCCTAATTTCCCACTAAATACAGGCATTTCCTAATCTCCCATACAGGCTATGCCCTTCATAAGGTCAGAAAGACCCTGAGTTTGAGTATAGGTTTCAAATATTTAAAATACTGGGTGTAAAATTCTATGACCTATTTCTTTGAACTGAGCGGTTTCAAAGAAAGTTGAACTATTTTACAGTAAATCTGCCATTGGACTTTTCTAAAATCTTCAATATTTTCAGAATTACAGTATTTTTCTCACTTTTTAAGAATTCAGGAAAATTTTTCAAAGAAACTTAAAACTATCGTAATTTCTAAACCTGTTGACAAAAAATTAAATAATTTTCAAGAAAACCATAGTTTATGGATGCCTACAATATGGTATCAAGCAAAACTCTTTCACTCTTCTGGTTTGTGATTTGGAAATTTGATGATGTCACATCATAAAATGAGCTGAAATGTAAAATAGGCTGTAATTTCGACACAACATTCAAGATTTCTGAAAAGTCCAACGGTAGAATCATAGAAAAATGGCTAAAGCTTCTTTCAAGTCATTCAGTTAAAAGAAATAGGCCATTGAATTTTACACCCGCCTTTTTTCGCAAATTTAAAGATTTGAAACCTATGCTCTGAGTTTGTTAATACAATATATTCAAAGTTGCCTGTGTTTGGAATAAACAAGCACTGTAGTTATCAGCATTTCGCGAAAAGAGTTGTAACTGTAGGTACCTCAAGCAAACCTAACGCAACATTAGACATTCGCATAATGTGACTTGGCCTATGGAAAGAAAACTGTTAAGTCTGTAAAAGAACACCAAATGCGTTAACCAATAAAAATGCTAACATATTTTCTTTCTATTCAAGTTTGCAGGTTAAGTTATTCGCTTCTTCCAGTATTTAACAGTCTGTTCTGTAGGTTAACTTATTTGGTGTTCTTTGCCAAGCGTAAAAAGTTTCCTTTCTGCAGGTCATTTTAAGTGTGTCTTAAGTAAAGAATGAATGCTGTTCCAGTTGCGCTCCAATAGGCCTGACATTGCCAACGTTCTGCTATCATGTCGTCTACCCTCAACAGGACCATACAAGTTGGCAATCATTCCATTGGGGGTCACAACAGACTGGAACTTGATGGCATGCACCCTTTTATGGCCATTGTAAACTGCTCTCTGGTCACGCTGTGGTCTGCAAATTGGCCTAACTGTCCCATCAACAAAGCCCCAACAGTTATCAAGGGCAGCACCTTTATTGTGAACGGCTAGTGCATATAGCTGGAGGTTTTCAGGAGAAAGCCAGGGCTGGTCAAGTTCTTGAAGAAGGTGGGAGTACCTGTCAAATAGATCATCAACCATCATGTTAGTGATCATGCAAAGTTGAGGTACAGGCCTACCAAATCTTGGAACCAGGTCAGCATATCTGCAGGGATATGTGAATCGTTTCAGGCACACACATAGAGCTTCAACAGAGTCTACAACCAGCCCATTGTAGCATCGGTAAACTTCAGGAAGGCCAAAAGTATGGACAAGATTGTAAATGTCGTCTTTCTTGAACCGAAATTCAACTTCACACTCATCGTCTCTCATCTCTTCCAAACTGAATCGTTCGTATTTCCAGTAGGGAAGCCCAGTGTGCAAATTACGAGGTCTATTTGCCTCGTGCAACAGGAAAAGATCTTCGTTGTTGATAACATTGGCATCATTCATAAGCAGAAGTGCTTCCTCCATTTTCGAAGTATGTCTGAACAAATTTCTATTTTGGCGCCAAAGTCAGCGCCTCGTTGCAGTTCGTAACTTCTTGCGCAGCATTGGGGGACGACGCGCTGACCGCGCTCGTTTCAGGCCCCTGCGCTGCGTCCTCTTGAGCTGCGTCGTGAATCGTAAACTTGCTATTGGCAGAAGCAAGGCACTTTGAGCTGAGGCCCTCACAAGATACCCTACATCTCTTCCATGGACAGGAAACTGAGTAACTCAGAGGTATATGCAATATTGTGCTCAACTACCCAAAGAGCTTTCCCAGTGCCACAGGCATGCCGTCAAGACACCGTTTTTGCGGTTGATGTCGCCAAAATCAAGGATCATTTGTACTTAGAATATTTGGATGACAAATGCACATTAGAATCATCATTTGGATGATTCTAAATCCCTTTTAAAAGATATGATACCTGCACAGTGTTTTATTTTTTGGTCCGTTGTGTGTCTTTCTTCATTATTTTTTCAGCATCGGCATATTGGCATGCTTTTACTGCATGCAGTTTCTTAAAAATACATTGAGATGCCATAATGAGTGCAGTGGAAGGAACCTATGAAAATTTTCATTAACAGCAAGAAAGAATGGTCCGAGAACTGAAAAACGAACTCTATTGTGTCAAAGAATCAAACACAGAACTCATCTTGAAAATTCAGGAGTTAGAACTTGACAAAGAGAGTGCAAGAATAAGCAATGATGCCATAATGAGTGCCATGGAAAAGACCTATAAGAAAGATCGCTTTGCAAATATTAGCACCTTTCCCTTGGACGTAAATTGTGAAGAAAACATGAAATTCCACAGCGTTCTGGTGAATCACACTCAATCTTTAATTCAAATTGATCTCAAGGGTATAACAGCCTTGACAACAGAGCCAACATTTTATGCATTTGATTAGCTTTTGTTCTGCCTTCTGCAAACATTGACCTTTGAATCTAGCGAGCGATCATTGATGGAAGAGGTTCTATGAGAATTTTTTATTCTTATGAATGTTTATGATAAAATCATTGTGCTTGCATTTACTACTGATCCCTGACCAGGGTTAGTTTTCTTGTGTTGCTCAATAGCAAAAGTGACCAATTCGCAACCAAACATTGGGTAAAGAAACGTAAAGAAACCAGCCCATTGTAGCATCCGTAAACTTCAGGAAGGCCAAAAGTATGGACAAGATTGTAGATGTCGTCTTTCTTGAACCGAAATTCAACTTCACACTCATCGTCTCTCATGTCTTCCAAACTGAATCGTTCGTATTTCCAGTAGGGAAGCCCAGTGTGCAAATTACGAGGTCTATTTGCCTCGTGCAACAGGAAAAGATCTTCGTCGTTGATAACATTGGCATCATTCATAAGCAGAAGTGCTTCCTCCATTTTCGAAGTATGTCTGAACAAATTTCTATTTTGGCGCCAAAGTCAGCGCCTCGTCGCGGTTCGTAACTTCTTGCGCAGCATTGGGGGATGACGCGCTGACCGCGCTCGTTTCAGGCCCCTGTGCTGCGTCCTCTTGAGCTGCATCATGAATCGTAAACTCTCTATTGGCAGAAGCAAGGCACTTTGAGCTGAGGCCCTCACAAGATACCCTACATCTCTTCCATGGACAGGAAACTGAGTAACTCAGAGGTATATGCAATATTGTGCTCAACTACCCAGAAAGTGTTTCTGCACAAAAAAAGTTTCGTAACTTATTTCTGTAAAATTTAATGCGGACATTGCAAATGTGAAAATTTTTTTGCATAAACCAAGCCGTTTACTTTCTATGGTGCATCAAAGTTACAAAATGTGAACAATTACGTCATATCTTTTGATTTGAGACCGCGCAGCAAGTGAATGGCGAAGAGCCTCGGTTGAATGGGCTTTGACGTCATAGTAGGAATGGAAACTATTGACTTCGTTGAAGCTGAATTGAGAGCGCGTGGCCAAGTGGTTAAGGCGTCTGACTCGTAATGCAAAGGTCAGAATGGCTGTAGGTTCAAATCCCACGCTGGGCAGTTTGGTCACTGTCCGTAACTCTAGCCCCGGTCAACCAGAGCCATGTGAGGGAAATCTGGTAGCTGCGGTGGGTAGCTGCGGCGGACTGATGGCAAAACATCTGTGGCCCCAGCTGGAAATAAGTCTCTCAGACTTTCGCAGGCTAGCCATGTTAAATATAAATACCTACCTACGTAGGCTCTTGTCACTCGCATGCTCACATGCTTGTTGTGCACAGATTGTAGCAAGGAAGACGGAAGACACTGCCACCGAAATGACTTCACGATGCATTTTGCCTACATGTAGCAACAATCCCGACAAGGAACATTGTATAGCACTCCACAAAATTCCGTTTTTTAACGATGATCGCCCTGAAGCAAAGAGAAGAAGGAAGAGATGGGTCGACTTTATAAATTCTGAGCGAGCAGATCCGTTGCACAAAAGATACAGCAGTCTGCTTGAAACATTTCATGCAGGAGAGTTTTGTGCGAAAAGTATTTCTGCCAGGTACTACCCCTGGACTTATTTGTGATGAAATTGGTGTGGTTCCATTTCCAACGATATTGGAAAAGAAGAATGTTGAAGAAATGTCTGAACGAACACGGAGGAAGGTACGTTTAGGCCCATTTACGTTATGCTTTTTCATTGACTGTAACCAAAGGCCAAGGTCGTTGTTTTATCACATTTTTAGATTTCACATCGCTTTGAGTGATGTGCAAGTGAGTAACAAATTTACCATGTGTTTATAGAATTCAAAATTTGTTTTTGTTTAGTTTGTGAAAGACTTGCAGCAATCTCAATCACTATCATCATCGGTTTCGAACCAAAATTTAGGCCACGACCTGGAAGGAAGCATTGAAGATTAAAGTGGAGCGATACAACCAAAGTGGACGCAGTCATGGACACTATAGATGATGCACAGTGGGGCATTTATACAGGGCATGATGACATTCGCTATCTAAGAAGAATTTGTAGTGCATTCTTATTAATTCATGGTTAAAATCTTCCTACAACAATTTAAGAATATGTCTGAAGTGAATTGGTTGGTTAGAGCACAGGAGGCCCAACGTATTGTAATGAGGGGGCCCTCGAATATTCTAACGTATGACTTACCAAGATCTTTTCTTTCTTCAGATAGAATATCTTATTGAAAAAGCTTGCAAATCAGATTTTCTTGTCTGTGTCTCATACAACAGTCATTTCGTTTTGTTTTGCGTCGTTGCTGTCGATCAATCCAATACAGCGCCGCGAAGAAGGCTAGCTATCAACGCGTAGTGATAATCGAAATGCCGTTCGTTTTGATTTGTGTTGTCTAAGTATAGATATACGTAAAGGAGCGCAACTTATCCCCAAACAGATCAGCAACAACTGTTTTCTTTCCACCCGCGTTGCATCTATATTTGTCCAAACATACCAAACAACACATCAAAATGTTGCTTATTTATCAGGCAACATTCTTAGATACCTTTCTGTTTTAATGTTTCACCAAAACTCAACAAATTTCGCTGCTAAAGCTCATGCAGTCGGCCTTAATTATCTTTCTTGGTAGGCTCTGTAGCTTCCCTTAAGCCCAATATTCGAAATTCGAACTCACCAGTACCTGCTGAATTCGACAAAATTCATCACGGAATCTGAATCAAACACCCGTTAATCTGCGTAAGCAAGGTCGCACTTGCAGATTAACGGGGGTTGATTCAGATTCCGTGATGAATTTTGTCCAATTCAGCAGGTACTGGTGAGTTCGAACTTCGAATATTGGGCTTAAGGGAAGCTACAGAGCCTACCGAGAAAGATAATTAAGGCCGACTGCATGAGCTTTAGCAGCGAAATTTGTTGAGTTTTGGTGAAACATTAAAACAGAAAGGTATCTAAGAATGTTGCCTGATAAATAAGCAACATTTTGATGTGTTGTTTTGTATGTTTGGACAAATATAGATGCAACGCGGGTGGAAAGAAAACAGTTGTTGCTGATCTGTTTGGGGATAAGTTGCGCTCCTTTACGTATATCCATACTTAGACAACACAAATCAAAACGAACGGCATTTCGATTATCACTACGCGTTGATAGCTAGCCTTCTTCGCGGCGCTGTATTGGATTGATCGACAACAACGACGCAAAACAAAACGAAATGACTGTTATATGAGACACAGACGACGAAATCTGATTTGCAAGCTTTTTCAATAAGATATTCTATCTGAAGAAAGAAAAGATCTTGGTAAGTCATACGTTAGAATGTTCGAGGCCCCCTCATTACAATACGTTGGGCCTCCTGTGGTTAGAGAAAGTGCAAATTAATTTCCTTCATTTTCTGTACCAAATTACAGCTTTGATTACTTTTTACTTTCATCATTTCATCATTATTTCATAAAAACCACAGTACTAGGACAGATTTTTCTTCAAACCCGCAAATTTCCGGAAAAATTCCTTTCTACCAAGCTATCATCGACACTTTACGTACAACTTTAGCATAGTGTGGTTTGTCTGCTCTTGTCTCCAAGTTTTATATCCAGCTCAAAAGGTGAGTGTTTTGCAAAGAGTGGCTTAAATTAGTGCAGTCGGTGGTACACAATTAAAGATATCAGCAAAAAATCCGAAAAGTAGTCTTTTGTGCAGTAAGATCATTGATAATGTGCACTAATGTTTGGAGATCAAAATGATATGAAGGTTTAGCCTGTAGCATGGACAGAAGGCGTTACAAGGAGCAGATGAGATGAGTTAAACCATCCTACTTGGATTGAAAAGCCAAGGGGCGCTTCTCTCACTCAATTGAAAATGCATATAAGATTTTTTCAGAACAAATGAATTTTATGGATTTTGATTGATTGTTGTTGAAAACAGAAGGATCTTTGCCAATGATTTGTGAGATATTTTGATGGTGAAATGCCCCTCGGAAAAAGCTAAGGAAATTTTCGGATTTTCAGCTTTCACTCAAGGGCAATTTAACCCATACAGTAGTGGTGAATTTTGACCTTGTTTTGATTGCAAATTAGATGATATTACTTGTTTTGAGACCTTACTAAGGAATTAAAGGGAAGTTGCACCGTTCTGGCATGTTTCCCACAAATTTGTATATTTTCATAGGTTTATCCTGAGTTATCTGTAAGATACCTTAACAAGATAGAGATTCTTTGCAGGTAAACAAGTATCAGAGACTTTGCTCTCACCCTGAAATTGGTTTGTCTACTTGCTTAGGCCAAGCATCCAAACGCTGTTGGGAAATCGCATCTTCCTTTGTTCTAGCCCAATTAATCAAGGAAATTTTTATTCAACTGATGATATTGGATTGTCCAGGCTCTGTTTGTTTACCTTTTGCTGCAACTACCCTTTACGGAACAATTGTAAGGAATTGGGGAATCAGTGTAGATTTCCAGCCAGAAAAAACGCAAGAAACACTTGGAATCTCGACCATTACTAGTCCATGAACTTAGTTTCTTACAAAAAGATGAGTTTCTTGTGAATCTTGAATTCCGGATCTTGAATTAGTGTGAATCTTGAATTCTGGATCTTGAATTAGTGTGAATCTTGAATTCCGGATCTTGAATCTTGGATCTTGAATCTTCAATTAGGGACTCCCTCAAATATCGGTAGCAAGGGTTGCAAAGGTAGCAGAACAAGACGAGTACCTTTGCTACTCTTGCTACCCTTGCTACCGATATTTGAGGGGTGTGTATACTTGTCCACTTTTGCTACCGTTGCTACTCTTGCTACCCTTGCTACCGATATTTGGAGGGTGTGTGTACTTGTCTAGTTCTGCTACCTTCGCTACTCTTGCTACCCTTGCTACTGATATTTGAGGGGTGTGTGTGTCTAGTTCTGGTACCCTTGCTACTGATATTTCAAGTGTGTGTGTGTACTTGTCTGGTTCTGCTGCCTTTGCTATTCTTGCTACCCTTGGTACCGATATTTGAAGTGAGTGCACTTTCAAGTGCGCCTTCAAAGGATCGAAAGGGGGAAGGAAAGGTTCACATTATCAGGAGGTGTTTCCACATTCATATCATGATAGGTGATCATGGAATCTTTTTATATTAAAGTGATAAGAAGATCTGTTGTTAAGGGGATTATCTGCGTCATTGATCATGAGGTATACTGTATTGTATACACATCATATAAATATGCTTTATCTTGAGGGAACATTACACACTGCTGGTCCTTGCTTATTTATCATAGTGGCATTAAGTCACAAAGTATCTTTAAACCGAGGCTTCGTCTAGTAACAACAACAAAAACATTGTCTATTGTCATGCAAATGAGAAACTTGAATTTATCCAATCACAATGAAAAGATATCAAGCAACAGCATCGTTGCAAGTTACGAGTTAAGAACCATGTTAAAACAAAACTTTCTGAGCTGTGAGAAGCCACTTTGAAATCCGTTGGTCGCTTTGCCGTTGGCTGTCATAGCCCAGATATGATTGGTTAGGATACAATAGGTTACACTATAACCAATAACCATCTGCTTTCTACAAAATGATTCCCTTCTCGTAACCAATCAGAAGCTTGCGACCTTTGCTACCGAGAGGAATCTCCAGTTCACAATTGACCAATCACAGGAGACCTTGTTAAAACCCCTACCTTGTTGAGCTGAACCCAGCAGTAACACAGCTGAGCCCGGCTGACACAGTATACATTCCCACAGGTCCTCTGCCAGGTGTTGTAATTTCTATGAAGTACGAGTAACGGAATTTGGATTTGACACTTTTTCATGATGCTAATGGCCCCACTAAGAATCTTCAGATTAACAAACAAGGAAACTAAAAGGCAAATCTGTGAAGAAAACAATATTGTGTGCATTTGGAAGGTGAAAAAGTTAGGCCAAAAAGGTAGGAGAAAAAACACAAGACTTTTCAACGAACAACCTTTCAACGATTGAATTTTTTAGATTTCTCTGGAAAACTGATCATTGTATAAAACAGGGATGAACTCACGAATTTGACTCGATGATGATCCAATTCCATGATTGGGATGGCTTCTCTATGAAAAGACGTTCTACAGTAAGGCGGCCAACAACAGAAGTCTCAGTTGGGTACAGATTGACCAGCAGCTTTAGCTAGGCATTTTCACTGTGAATGCTGAGCAGCTTTTGGAAGATTTGAGCCTATTCAGCGACGCACCTTCCAATGATGATGGAGTTGGGGCAAAGAGGGAACGAATCTGCTACAACTACAACAAATGAAATTAGTGCTTATCCCAACCCTGCTCCTTCCAACATGTCTGCAATAAACCACTATGCACAGTAACCCACCCCGTATGCAAATGCCCCCCTAACTCCTACATAGCTGCTGAGTAAATGTTTCAAATTCAATGCTGATGTTGCCTCTGGCGATTTCATATCTGATTTTGGTTCCCAATTTACCCATGTTAATGTTGATTTGTTGGAGGAAACCTAAGCCGATCACCCTCATAAGAAATTTGTGAGTAAGCTGCACACCAATCTATGTAAGGGTGCAAGAGTGGGTTATGATGGTGTAAGGGCCCCTAGATTTTCAGAAATCTCCCTACAGCCTTAAGTCTCCCAGGTAAAATCCAAGAAAACTTGGATAAGGAGGTACAATAAGGCCAGACAGCAGGCCCCTTTTTTGAACCCCCCTTTCCAAACATTCAAGTTTCCCCGATAACACTGGTTCCAAAAAAGCACTCTGGTAAGTATCGCACAATTTTTCATTTATCATATCCAAAGTCTGGGTCATCCGTCAACTCATCTCTTATGTTACAATAGATGATGCTATAGAAGCAATCCAGAACTTGGGCAAGGGCGCGTACATGGCAAAAGCATGTATCAAATCAGAATGTTGTGAGTGCGATTCATGAGAATGATGAGTTAGCAGATGTGGATTAGATGAAATATTACTGTGATATGTCTGCAAAGTACCACACACCACTGACATACACCCACACACAAAAAAATGGCATACACACAAAAGTTAACGTTTGCTGGTACGACTGCCATAAAAGAGCATTGACAGTTACATTTATCATCTTGGGAATCATCTTTCTTGCGTGCTTGCAGATGAGTGATTTTGTGTGATCCATGGCTCTCCTTGTGCCCAACTCTCTTCTTCCCATTAAACCTGAAGGTCTTTTAGCATGTTGAGAATCAACATTTGAAACGGTCACCAGGTGCCACAGGATTGCAAATCTTGAGCCAATCTGCATACTCCTGTCTTCTCCTTACCTCATCTATGATCTTTTGATGCAGGAAAAACTTATCAATGACCTAACGACAAATCTTGTCAAGCAAGATTTTCTTTTCAGTGAGTGAAGCATTTCGGGCTATAGCTGGTAAGATTTTCATCTTCATCCTTAGTGTGCCTGGTCACAACTCGTGCTATGACATCAACGTTGTTGTGGTTAATTCAGGATTGCATACGAGGCAACTTCCTGCTAATTAACATTTTGCTGAATCAGCAAATACGAAGAATCGTTCGCTGATTCGCAATCTTTCTATTTTTCTTTTGTTCATTTTCAAAACAACAGAAAGACTGCACGCAGGCTACATATTTTGAAGCATTCTAATGTGTAGACATTACTCAATTACCCACTTGAGCAATTTGATGTAGGAAATGGGTGAAAATAAAGTAAGAATATGCTAATGATTTTCTTTATCAAAATAACTAATTTCCTAAGTTATATACATATATTCCCAGTATTGGTGGTTCATTAGTTTTGGTGATCTGAGAGGAGTTTCTTATAAGCAGTTTCTTATTAAAGACATACACATATCCCAAACCACCCTGGGACAGCAGAATGGCCTACACCATTTGGCCTACCATTTGGCTTACCTTTGGCTCACTGTTGGCTTACCTTTGGCCTACTGTCGGCTTACTTGTGGCTCACTGCTGGCCTACGTGTGGCCCATCGCTGGCCTACCTAGCTTTCATATGGTGCACCTGTAGCCTACCATACCTATTCTTGTTTTCTTTTGCGTACCAAACATTTGTCTTCTGTTGTACGCACATGGTCAGTTGTTTCCAAGGATCAATTGGGATCTAGTAACTGATGGTTGATTTGACCTCATTCGTATTGTTTCCAATACAATGCCCCCCTTGGTGGATACGAGTTTCGACCTAAACAGCTTCCTCGCAGCACCACAGTGCATTAGACCTAGACCAAGGACAGACACCAGACCTTGCTTTTGTAAAAGAGTTTCTTTTGATGAGGCTCTTTCAGATGAGAGAATTACTAGTAAGAATATGTAATAACCAACAGTTGAAATAGATAGTTGAAATCATAAGACTTCTTGGGTACAAAACACTTTGTAGTAGGCACTATTATGTATGTGAAGCAACAAAATGACCTTGTAAACTTGCATGTTGACTAATTTCATCTCCAACTCACTTTTATCAAAAGGCCTGTTTAGTTGCTTGGCCCCAACAACTGATGTCAGTGTTTTCAATATAACTAGATTTTTGCATACTTAGCAAAATTTTTGGAAACATTTGAGGCTTTAAGTCCCTTGGAAATCCTAGGAAGCTTCCCTTCACAAAAGCTTCTTTTACCTCATCCATTCAAGAATGCTAATTGTTGCAAACTATACTGGAAAGTCAGTAATTTTTTTTGCGAGTGAGCCTGATCTCAGACTTTGCTGCATGTGATACAGTCCACTGTTGTTTTTGCTGATACATCTCCAAAGAAAACGCAAAGTGTTGCTGATACAAGTCTGGTAGGCCAGCAGTGGGCCAGTGGTGAGCCAAAAGTAAGCCAACAGTAGGCCAAAGGTAAGCCAACAGTGAGCCAAAGGTAAGCCAAATGGTGTAGGCCACGTTTCGTAGACACCCAGTAGGCACTACAAGGCACTAACTTCTGTTTCAAATTCTGAGTGTCTAGCACCCAACCCAACCTTAACAACATCACATCTCGTATCGTTACTTTCATTTGAGCCAAAAACTTTGATACTTATATCTTCATGTTTCACAGGAGACAACTGCAAATAGTCCATTGCCTTTTCCGAAATATAGGATCTTTGTGATCCTGAATCTAAAATGACTCTCAAATTTACTCTTCTTGAGGACTCTTGTGGGTTTCAAGCAGTAACAAATGCAGTTTGCAATAAAGCACCCTTACCAGTTTCTTCTTTAGCAGGGGCGGCATGGCAAAAATTAAGGGAATGGGAAAAACTCGTCGAAAAGGGGCCCATGATAGCCTGACGTCCTTTTCTGTACATAGGAATCTTGTCCCTCCTTTTACAGTTTTGTCAATGACTTGCCAATTTATGGTTCCACAGCAATGATCGACGCAACAAACAGACAAAAACGGGTTAACCAACAAACGTTGTGTCAAAAATTAATCCAAAATCTCAAGTAAAGGGTTATTTAACCAAGTGCCCATTCAGCATATTGTTATTTTTTAGTATTTAATCAAACGTCAAACAATTTTTTGAGACACCCTGTATAATTTTCTTATAGCTTAGCTTTAGGGGGCCCATATCTGCATGATTTTCAGGGGCCACCGGGACAACTTCCTGGTGTCCCGGTGGGCCATGCCGCCCCTGTTCTTTAGTAACCCCACAAAAGGAAGTTTGTGCTCTTTGTTCGTTATTAGTGGTCTGACAAGACTGATCTGCTCGGGTTCTTGTAGTGTTAGAAGGCTGTTGTTTAAAGGCTCTTATTCAACCATCATGCCTTGCACGTGTCATCTCTTGGTCGACCTTTGTTCTCGCCATTTTCATGGCCCATAAAAACGACAACAACAAAGGTCAACCAAGAGAATACACGTGCAAGGCATGATGGTTGAATAAGAGTCTTTAATACCCCATAATACTCACCGGGTTTACGCCCTTCACATAAAGTGTGATAGGCGACGATTTGCGTCAAATAAATTTGCTTTGCGAGAGAGTAAAATCACAATAAAATGGTCATGAGCTAAACGAAAGGAAAAAAGTTAATTCATTAGATTAAACGCGATTACGAGGCTAAAGGACATGACGTAAGAATGAACGCGATCCTGCTACAGTCCACCCCTCGTTGATAAAAAATTAGAAACTTGTTTTTAATTTTTTTCTTTTGAAAATACACAATTACAATCAATCAACTACAATAAATGTCCAAGGCTAAATGTTCAGCAAAATTGTCCGTTGAAACTACAACTACAATAAAGTTATGAGCGACAAATCCGGGAGAACACTTCTTGGTTCAATGACAAAATATGCGTTCCTCCATGCATGCCTCCTTCGAGTTGGAGGTATGGGCACGACTTAACGAGACCTCGGAGTTTACCGTGTCGTGCTAAGATTTCTCGAGATGCGGGGAATTGCTCGTACACATGTTTACAAGCTTGAGAAGATACAGCAGACTTAGATGGCAGTGATTCGAGATACTTACCGAATTCGTGTGCTACTGTAACGAGATCTGGATTGGCGGACCTTATGATGCCTTGATCTACAGATTCTGTTTCTGGTTCAAGGATGGCATCATTAGGAATGCGGAGATCACCGGTTTCTGGATCTGGAACAACAACGACCTTCTCTATGTTGACCGGGCGCGGCACGGAGTCACCTGTGAGAATATTTCGCAGCGTAAGGAGATCTGAGCGGTTATACGGATGGCCTGTGACAACGAAAGGACCGTCAAAATTCCTGATAAATCGCGATGCCTTACCTTTAGGTGACGAAATGCAATCTTTGCGAATGTAGACAATTTTGCCGTCCGGTACTTGCAAATCGCGCGAAGCAATGTCGTACAGTTCGCGTTGGTGACGATGTAAATCCGATTTGACTCCACGAAAATGCGCATGCGCTTCTGTCATGTTCGAAACTAAATGCTGCGCATAGTGATCTGCTGGAAGAGGATCTGGCGGCAATTGCAACGAAATGGTTTCTGGCGATGGTGCATCGCGTCCAAAAACTAGAAAGAAAGGTGTAATGTCCGACAAACCGGATATTGGCGATGTGTTGTGCGCTTATACGCTCCTTCCCATCGCTCCTGGTGTTGTTCGCAATAAATGCCTATAGCGCTATTAGGGAAACGGTGTACTCGTTCTGTAGACCCGTTTAAGCGCGGCCGAAATCCAGAGGTGAACACTTGTTTTATCGAAAGTAGCGAGGTAAGCCTATTCAAGACTGCGTTGAGCCATTCACCTCCTCTGTCGCTTTGCAAAACAGTGGGAAATCCAAAAGGAAGGAAGATTTCTTGCAATAATGCGCGAGCTGCTGTGGTAGCAGTTTTGTCCGGCACTGGAATGGCGCGCAAAAAGTTGGAATACGGACAAACAGCAGTGAGAATCCATTTGTTACCTGACGGAGATGGTGGTAATTCACCAACGTAATCAACACCAAGCGTGTGGAATGGGTGCTGATAGATGCGCACATGCATAGGCCCATGAGACTGTTGCAAAGTTTTAAAGCGAATGCAGTGCGGGCAGCGACGAATCCAATTGCGAACGTGCTTGGACATATAGCGCCAGTAGAAATCGTGTGCAAGAGAGTTGTACATCGCATCACGACCTCTGTGCATGGCAATTGGGGAATCGTGATATGCTTGCAAAAGGTGGCGCTGCAAGTCAGTGTCCGATGGAACGAAAATGCGCAGATGGTCCGGATTTTTCATAAATTCATCTGAATAAAACAGCAGACCATCAATGACTTTTGTACGCTTTGCAGGGCTATAAACCCATTTTTTGACTTTATGGCTGCATGGGGAAATAGCCAAAGGCGAATTTTCAGCAATGAGAAATTGCGCGAGTGGACCTAACCATGGATCTTGGCACTGTTTTTGTGCAAATTGAGCTCTATCTAGATTGAGTGGCTGTAATTTCGCAAGGTCTTCTGGCCATTGGCGCACTTTTGGCAAATTTTCAGTAAGAAAAGTGTCGTCTGACGCTGCGAGGGCGCACAAGTCTGCAGGGCGTGGTGTTGGTACCAAAACAGGCTTGTCATGGGAAACCTGTGAAGCTGTAGAAGGTAAAGATAAACTGCAGGCAACATTTAGACAGCTAAGTGAGAAGTCTAAGGGTTCAGAGCCATTATCTGCAAGTGACAATGGAATGTCGAAGCAAGGGGCAGTTTGATAAAAGCAACAGACTTCAGGTGGAGGGATGACAAGCGTGTTTACTTCTGGGTGTGGCACTGGCAATGGGGCGCGGCTTAGTGCATCAGGGACGACATTTTCCTTACCCGGGCCGTGCTCTATAGTGAAGTCGAATTCCGCCAAAGAGAGACACCACCGCGCCATTTTTGAGTTTTGGGGCGCAACTGAGGCTAGAAATTTCAAATTCGCGTGGTCTGTGATGACTTTGAATTTGCGACCTAAGAGATACGGGCGAAAGTGCTCTAGAGCCCATTTTACAGCGAAGAATTTGTGATGGAATGTAGGCCAGCGTGATTCGGTTGCACTGAAAGCGCGAGATGCAAAGCGAACTGGCCTAAGTATGCCATTATAGCGTTGTGCTAGCATGGCGTCACAACCTACTTTGCTAGCGTCTGTGTGGACTTCAAATTCTTTATCCCAGTCTGGATGGAAAAGAATGATGTCTGGTGAAAGCAGGGCCGTTTTGAGGTCCTGAAATTCAGCCTCGTGTACATGTGTCCACGAAAAAGAGGCTTTTTGACTAAGCAAGGAGCGTAAGTTTTGACTCCTGCAAGACATATCTGAGATGTAGTCCCGAAAATAACCGACCATGCCAAGAAAACGTTTCAAACTCGAAACATTGTGTGGCCTTTCAAATGAGGAAATAGCTTCCATGCCTTTTTCTGTCGGAAAGCGTCCCTCGGGGGTCACACGATGGCCCAAAATTTTCAAATTAGACGAAAAAAATTGGCACTTGGACGGTTTGAATTGGATGCCCACTTTTACAGCGCGTTGGAGCAGTTTTTCATACTGAGCTAGGGCTTCATCGTATGAATTTGACCACGTTATGCAATCATCGATGTAGATGATGAGCCATTGATACAGAAAATCGGCAAAAACTGTATTTAACCCTATTCAGCCCGGGTAAAATTTTTGGTATTTTGGTCCGGCGGGGGGCTATTCTGGCCCCCCCTCTTTATTTCAGAAACGAGAAACTGTTCGTAGGTGAAACTTCGCACATTCAATCAGGGACCTGGAAAGAATCCAAAACTAGCAGTAATTAGTAATTTGTCACGTGATTCGTTGCTAGGCAACCAAAAACAATAGTAAAATCAAGCAAAAAGTAGTGACTATACTTAAATGCCAGATATTTACTGATTTGTTTAAGATGAGTAGCTAACTATGCTGCAAAAGTGGTGGTTAGGAGTCTCCAAAGATACTTTTATTGATTATTTGAATTTTGAAAATTGTCTTTGTTAATTATTGCAGATTAAGTCCAATTAACGGACACTTCAAACAATGAAAACTATTGTTACAGTTACTTATTATATATTTTGACCTTTAATCAACGAAATTAGACACCTCAGTTCATTATCACACCATTTCGATCAAATTTTCATGAATGATTCACTAATTCATTCAATATATGACCTCATAAAGTTGTATGACGTCATTGAAATTAAAATTTGCTGATGTAAGCAAATAGTAATAAACTATATATGAAATGAAAGCTCTCTTCAAGACAATGTCAATGGTATATATATCTTTACATTTAATGCTACTGGAAAGAAAATAACAGAGGATTTACGATTTTCTTTGTGACTAGTCCCCAACAAAAGGCATCTGGAGGTCACGTGACATAACAATTAACAATGAAGTATGGATAATTATGTAGCCTATTAAATTTCAATAAAAGTCAAGAAGCTTCAAAGTTACATTTTTCATGGCAGAGATGCTATCTAAAAACGTTTCATAGGGGGGGCCATAATGCCCCCCCTGGGCTGAATAGGGTTAAAATGCGCTGAAATGTCTGGGGGGCGGTTTTCAATCCGAATGGCATTCGAGAAAAATCCCAGAGGCCTAAGTGGGTAGCAAACACAGTTTTTTCCCTATGCTTGGGGTTAACGGGCACCTGCCAATGACCACTGGCTAAATCGAGCTTGGCAAAAATTTTACCTCCGCTTATAGCATCTAAAACATTGGAAACATTGGGAATAGGGTACCCATCCCCCTGTAGGCCATTGGATGAGAAGACCTATCTTTCTTAGAAAATCAGTTCCGTTGCACAAATCATGGAACTAGGCAATTTTTATATGAAAATGACCGCAATGATGTCTAGAATGAAGATCCATGTGGCCCCAAGCCATAAATGTGCACAGTTAGCAAAAATGGCGGATCGAAGCTGCGATGCGTTGACAATACACTAAAAAACGTAGAACACTCAACAATAAGTTCATAGAGCTCTAAAAAAGGAGATGCTCCATGCCTTGCTTACAAAAATGCTTTGCTTTAGACAATGACATTGCTAAATGATGCAAGAAACTGTCAAAAACAATCCAAATGCTGAAAATTACAACCAGTAGCCTCTGCGGAGGAGCATATCTCAAAACAGTTTCTCGCTCTTAACGTCAGTAATTATTACTGCTCTGTGCAGCAAAAGACAGACCCACTAACAGAAAATAGGAAGGAGCAGCTATTGTGGTAACTTTTGTTGGAAAAACTGTTTGAAAAACTGTCTTTTCCCACGTGTTTGTCGGAAAAACTTTAATTTCCTTGGTAATGAATCTCAACAATTTGGAAAGGATACATTTAATTTTGATGATGTCAAGAAGTTTGTTATTCGTTGTCACTATCTTCATCACTTTCTTCTTCACTCAACTCTGATTCGCTGTTTTCGGCATCTTCTTCGTTTCTGTTCTCACAACCTGAACAACGACATACTGATGTGCATTTCAAATTGGCTTTTGAACACAAGCACCTGCGACTATTGCAGCCTGATTTACAGGAGCAGTGAGTATTTTCGACAAGACCCTCTGGTGCGATTGGGATGCTCATCCAAAGAATTTCCATGTTACCACCAGCTACCCTCCATCCAGCATTTTGAATGTTTGGCAAATTGACAACTGAGCTGATGGCTTGTTTCCACACAAAAGTTTGAAAATTAACACGCATCAAATGGTGGTAGAGAACGTTCCTAGTGCAAGGCATCACATCCTCAAAATACTTGCCAATTCTAAAGATGTTGTATCTTGCTTTATCAACATGTGTGTCATTCAACTGATTGTAAAGCAAGCAGACATATCGCTCTGCCTTTACGAGAAACTCGTCTGAAACTTGCTGTGTTGATCCGATTTTTTTAAAGAAGCTGATAGTTTCAGGGAATTTCTGCAGCACATTCCAGGATTTTAATTTATTGACTTCTCACAAAGATCATTCTGAAGCAACTTCATATACTTGATTAATAAATGACTATGGATCAAATAATGTCATGCTTCATACAGTACTTTTGATTCAAATTTGAAAGTTATTTAATGTATCTATGTTTTCAGAAGAACACACTGTTTTTTTCCTTGATTCAATTTGTGAATAGTGAGCTAGGTTTCAAGCAATCCTCTTCTAAAAAACAATTTTAAACATTCACGGAATGATAAAATGTGTTCTTGTATTAATGGAATGGACAATCAACATTGTGAAATAAATGTAAATATTGTAAAATTGTTGTCTTCTAGATAGCAAATTGTTCCTAAAAATACCAAATATGGAAAGTGACAAAATTTTACCTCAAGTCCTGAATCTTTAAAAAGCTTTCCAATTGCTCCCAAGAAAGACATTGCCATGTGGTAATCACCCAGTCGGATGATAAATCTGCTTAAGTAGCTTTCATTCTTCCACCGAACAGTCTGTATCTTCGCATATATGGCCTCATCAAACACAAGACACATGTATTTCAAGCTTAATTTATCTGCAATGCTAGTGCTCCTGTCCAGAATTTCTTTTATTGTTTTAATGTCAGTGGCTGGAGCATCTATGATAGGTAAATACCCAATCTTGGACAAAGGAGGGATGCTTATTGAATTCAACAAGGTGTTGAAACATGTCCAGTTAGGAATAGATTCATTGCATCCAAAGTGTGGCATTCTACACATAATATGAGCCAAATCAAGCTTCTTTGGAGTGATTTGAACTTCAAGGAAACTTTTGTCTCCTACATCTATATTACTAGCTTCAGAGGAAAGATTTATGCTTTCCTTTTTCCCCAGAACATATGGCTTTATTGGAATTTCCTCCAAAGGCAAAGATTTCAACCTCTTTAGACCCAAATCTCTTTGTTGCTCTCGAGCTCCTTCATCTGTTATTTCATCATTCTGAATGATGATTCCTCCAACCACATGGGTTGAACCACTCCTGGTCCTTGTTTCTTCAAGAAAATCATCATTATCCCAGGCTATGACTGTGCTAAGATGTTTCTTAAATCCAAGGGGCAGAATCATTGATTCTGATATACTTGATTGAGCAAGGGCTGTTTCATGCATGAGTACAAAACTGTGTGACATACAGTGGCCTAAGTTGTTGAGCAATCTTATAGCATGGGAAGATCCTGTTAACTGACGTATAGCCATTCCCAAAGATAGAGATTTTGGGGTATGCTTTCTCCCATTAGATGACACAAACACTAGATCTTGAGCTATGGACAAAACTTTGGTAAACTTTCCTTCCTTCAAAGTCACAAATTTTTCAAGAATTGGTTCATCAGAAAATCCACAAATCCATGCAAGTGTATTGAATAGCTCAACTGGAACAACTTTCTTTGCATTATCAATAGTTAAATCACTAGCAACAGGGGGCCATGGCACGTTCAGGATTGAGCTGTCCTCTAACTTCCCCCTTAAAATGTTTGCTGCATGGAAGAGGATCTGTTTCTCATTCACATCTGGTTGAATCTGGTCATCAGGAGCATCTTCCATATTATCATCTATTTCAATGAAATCATCTCCTTGAAAGTGCTGTGGTAAACCATATTCATTCATAACATCTCCTGCTGACAGGTCTTCTACATAAGCCATTTCACTTACATTGGGAACTTTTGGTGTATGGAAAACCAACTGAGGATATTTGTTCATTGATTTTTCTTTAAGTCTGAACGCTCTAAATGATTCTGTATCAACATTTTTTGTTCTCTTCACTATCTGCAAAAACATCTTAAACAGTTGACTCATATAGCATATTGTTTTCTTTGCAATTAGCTTTTTTTCTATTACCTCCTTGCAAAATTCTGCAAATGATTCTTCGTAGGATATATTGAGGTACACATGTTCATTGTATTTCTGCTCCCTAGTCAAGAACTTTGTGTAGTTTGTGTAACACACTTTGTGATACCGAACTTCAATGGCCACACAATCTTTTCCTCTGATGTGAATGAGTATGTTCTCATCATCCTTTGCTTCAGCAGCTCTTCTCAATAATCCAGCATCAATGGTCTCACATAGCATCAATGGGTTTCTCTCCCTCTTGCCAGTGCGCTATGATAAAAATAGTACCAATCAGTACATAAATTTCATCAGATTTCTGGCAGAATGGGGGCCCCTTCCTTCCTTTTGGTTGCAAAAACGGTTTATAGTTGCAAAGCAATAACAGTGCAAGGTACAAGTGCATCAAATGGTTTGATTCTTTGATAAATGAATGATTTTTATTACAGTTTTGGGATGTTATTGAAAAAAGCCAAAAAATAGTCATTTGCAGAGCTGCAGTAGTTAAGGCCTACTGGATACGCATACTGGGTGGCAGCCATGACCCAAAACATTACAGTAGATATAAAACACATATAGGTACCTTGTTTTGCAAAAACCATTCATTTCCTCTCTGACAGATGATGCATGTTTCTGGCAGGACATGTACGTTCCTCTTGCTTCCTGAAGGTGCACCTCGTCTCGATGGCCTTATGCTCTTAGATGGAGTTGATCTGCTTGAACAACATGATGATCCTGTTGGTTCGTCCAAACTCGAAGCAGCACGTTTACGTTTATTCTCTTCCGATCTTCTGATTTTTTCTTCATCACAGAGTCTCTTATAGCAAGTTTTGTGATAATTTAGCGTCACCCCACTGTCTTCAAAATTCCTAGCTTCAATTATTCTTGCGGCTGAATCGTCAGCAAATATTTCATACGTTGAAGAACAAATGTGTTCATGCTCGGTGTTCCCTTTAAGATTCATCCAACGTGATCGACTGCTGACAGACTTCTTAAACCTGGCTTCTGTTAATATGTGCAGGTCCTCTTTAACATAATGGAAATGAATAAAACAGCGATTTCTTGCCGATTTCATTTGCCCTTCAAGTGCAAAGCTTTCTCCTCCACCAGATTCGGACGCCATTTTGTACAACAACTCAACAACAACTGCCAGTAGATTAATTAACCGGACCGGAAAGAACAATAGAAGAAGACGGGAGAAGAATCCCATTCGGTAGTCCGTAATATTGATTGAAAGAAGCATAACAAGCACGTTATCCACGAAAGTTGCGTGGAATGGCCGCGAGTACAACAAATTAAAATGCATTTTTTCACTTTTTGTGCAACACAAGAGATTGGGGCCATGTGGATTGTTGTTCAGCGTGAAAAAACACGTCAGAATATACGGATGCCACTTAGTTCCAGAATTTGTGCAACGGAGACAACATCTGAGGCATCTCATCCGACGGCCTACTGGGTGACTGCATTGAGGCCCCTATAATCTACTACAAACCTGGGGGGCTGAGGCTTTCCTTTTTCTAAGGGCTTACCGACCAAGATGCAAGGGGCACCCCAAGGAGAGTGACTAGGCCTTATGATGTTTAACAGTAACATGCGTTGTAGCTCCTCCTTAATGGCACATAGCTCCGCAGGGCTTTTCCGATAAGGCAGTTTGTAAACAGGAGGTGCATCACCAGTATTGATGTTGTGATAAAAGCCTTTGATTGCTGTAAGCGGTGAATTCGGCAAGTGAAAAGCGTGCGAATATTTCCTGATGAGCTGTTTGAATTTAGCCATTACATCACTTGACACCTGAGCATACATGGGCGTATCCAACTCTAAAGCCTTGACAAGTTGCTCGAAAAATTGTGCAGAGTTTGGATCAATTCCTTTGTTTTCAGAGGGCGGAAATGCATGCTCCGGGGGGGGGGGTACTCCCATACTTGACCAGACGGGATGTGCCGCTCAACAGGGTGTCATTTTGCGGTAAAAACTATGTGACAGGGTGTCCTTTTCTAACGAAGATTATGCGACAGGGTATTATCATTGGTAAGAAAATTATGCGACAGGGTATCATGTAGAAAGGAAAATTATGCGACAGGGTGTCACAAACAAAAATTCAATCGGGGAAAAAGTGTTGTCAAGACGAACGCAGGACAGATCTACATTTGGACCCCATATGGACACACCGCAATGCATTCTGGTTCGCACGTGCGATGTTCTCAGATTCATCTCAGATTCATCTCAGATTCGTCTTTTGTTTTCCCTGTGAAAATTTGCGCGCAATTTGGTCGTTGACTCACGCGTGTGCTTCTTCGACGAAAGATGAAGGATGTAAATGGCGTTGAGCGTGGATTTTGCAAAGTTTGTGGAGTAAAAGAGTGCCCCGAGTTCATTTCTGAGGAAGGATCAGCAAAATGTGGATACTGTTTCCATGTTCCTGTGTCCCATGAAAGGAAGGTATGCGGCCCTTATGTGCTTTCTTTTAGAGTAAAACAAGTAAAATTTTGCAAAAAGTCTAGACAAAGCTGAAGGCCTTGATAAGAAATATGAAAACAAGTCTACAGTTTTTGCATCAAACATGGCGTTTTGGATTGAAGTTCTTTCCTAGATAACTTAATCCTAAATTAAAGCACATTATCAAGAGACGTCTAGACAGGGCTGATCTTTGGATGTAAGATCACATGAAATAGCATGATATACTCGGGATGGTATAATTTAAGATTCAAGGTCCAAGATCAAAGATTCAAGATCCAAGAAATTAAGATCCCAGATATTAAGATCTCAGATATTAAGATCCCAGATATTAAGATCCCAGATATTAAGATCCCAGAAATTAAGATCCCAGATATTAAGATCCCAGATATTAAGATCCCATATATTAAGATCCCAGAAATTAAGATCCCAGAAATTACGATCTGAGAAATTAAGATCCGAGAAATTAAGATCCCTGAAATTAAGATCCCAGATATTAAGATCCCAGAAATTAAGATCCCAGATATTAAGATCCCAGATATTAAGATCCCAGAAATTAAGATCCAAGAAATTAAGATCCCAGATATTAATATCCCAGATATTAAGATCCCAGAAATTAAGATCCCAGATTAGGAAATTAATTCCTCTTTGGTAGTCTTCTTGGAGAGGCGAGGTGCATGGCTACTTTCAAAAGAACAAACGATGTCGAAGGCGCGAGCATCTTTCTGGCACTGTTGCTTGAGATATGTGACCCAAAACTTCGGAGAAACACCAGAAGACAAGAGAACATGCGTTAGCTGCTCAGCAAAGCGATCTAAATTTTCATGCCCTGTAAACTCTGGCAGTGACAGTTGAGGTAAACGAAGTGAAGTGGCACTGGTGGTTTCCTTTAAACGCACTGTTTCGGAAAGGGTTTGAACGGCGGAAGAAAGATCATGAATTTGTTGCTGAGTGTTGCTGGCTGTGTCCTTCGAAGCGGTTTGTTGGTCTTTGACAACCTCTGCAAGGCCTTTGATTAATCCTAAAAGTTCCTCAGCGGACATGATGGATCGTATGCGAAGCCATGTAGGCAAACGGGTCCTACACCACTTTTTGTGATAGGCGACGATTTGCGTGGAATAAATTTGCTTTGCGAGAGAGTAAAATCACAATAAAATGGTCATGAGTTACATTTTGACATTATCATGAACTCCGATGATGATTAACTTAACTACAAGATTTTACGATCAAAGTTCTTATACTATTGACACAAAAGGAAATAATTAGCATACATTAAACTACAAATAAAGGAATAGGTGCGCATGTGCTAAACGAAAGGAAAAGAGTTAATTCATTAGATTAAATGTGATTACGAGGCTAAACGACATGACATAAGAATGAACACGATCCTGCTACAAAAGCAACATGATAGCACTCTTTACATGCAAAACATTTGATTGAGGCATCACAATCCTTTGAGAGGTGACCGGCTCGTCGTAAACACAGGAAACATTGGCCACTTTTACGTAGGATGTTCCTCCTTTCTTGCACACTAGTAACAATTCTACAATCCACTGTCCCATGGTCCCCTTGACAAATGTGCATTTCGGTTTGGTTTTTACTCCAGTGGTGAGTGTTGCTATCAGGTTGCGCTCAGGGGGAATTTCAACGAACAAATGATTTGGGGAACGGGATTTTATCAAATTGTAAAAATGGCACAGTCCTCTATACCATCTTCTGTGGTACAAGTCCTCCCAGTCAAATTCCCTGTAAAGACATTCCCTGCTTGTTCCTCTCCATGCACCAGTCACTGCAAGGGCAGCACAATACTGAGTCCGTTCAAGTTGCTGTGTAAAGTTTAGATGCATTTGAGGATCATATTTGTGATACATAATATCTCTATAATCAAGATGCGGTCTAACATAGAGCTTATATATTTGATCTAACACATCTCTTCAAACATATTTGGAAAGATATCGTATCATCCCAATTCTGCGCCTTGCTTTTTGTATTACCTCTTTGATGTGACTCTGAAAGTCTAGCTTTGAATCAAGAATCATGGCTAGATCTTTGTGTTTGCTCTTTCTTACCACGTCATCATCGCCAAAAGACAAAGGGGATGGATTGGTTTAACCCTCTTGGCAGAGAAAATTACCTCTTCAGTTTTCTCAGTATTGAATTTCATCTTCCTCTGCCAAGCCCATAGTTGCACTCTTTCTAAATCCCTATCTAGCTCTACTCATCGTAGACAGCTGAAAAAAGCAAAAAAAGTGAAAAAAGCCTTTAACACTGTTCTTCTTGGAAGGAGTGAGATTACAACTGATTGTTGAAGTGCTCTTCTCCTTGAGTGTTCACGCAAAATTCTACTAAAGACGGTCATTCTGTTTTGTTGTCCACATTGATTGGCCCCATTTTGAAATTTTGTAGGCCCTGCTGAAAAAGGACGCATGCGTGAAATGGTAGTATTGTGCAATTGGTTCATCTTTGGTCCATCACATAAAGCCCTTTTACGTTTTTGACTTGATGGTTGACAAGGAATATCACAACTGGTTTCCTGAGATCCACTTGTATTATTCTCACTAACATCATTTATAGTATCAGTACTTCTACCAGCTAGGAACGTAGCAGAGATAAAGGAAAGGGCATCAAAATACCTCCAAGTGCACTTGTATAACTCATCAGTTCCTTGTCCTGACTTTGGTTTTCCCCAGTAGTTTCTTTCACAGCCAAACTGACTGAGCATATTTTTTCCATTTCCCCTGACAATCATTTTTTTCCATTCCTAGCTCATCGGCGATTTCTTGGAATGCTCGAGACTTCATGTCACGATTGTGGTAATCAGCACTGTCAATATCCCAGATGCAGCTTCTTACTTCACAAAGCTCTATCAGCTTTGAAACTTTATCATCTGTCCATAACAGAGATTTAAATGGTTTTGATAATGCAGCACTGGTACCACAAGTGCTGCTTTTGGCACTCTTTTGTCTAGTAGCACCAGTGCTACTTGTTGTGTTAGGCACACTAGTAATAGTACTTTGTCTTGCTTTGGCCGTACTTTGCCCACTTGAACTTCTTTCAGACAGCTTTTTATTCTTTCTATATTTCCTCACTAGTTCTTTGAGCACTATCACCCCTCTGTCATCATCACCGTGATCTTCTCCTTCTGGAGGAGAATCAGCTTCCACATCTTCACCAACACCATCCAGATCTACGTGTGGAGCAGTGGCCATATTGTTTCCACTGTGCACTATGCGCACTTCAACACTGCGCATGTTGACTTTTGCCATTTGGAAGACTGAGTTGAATTGTTGCCCAACATTATGGCCAAACTGAGAAACATCAAGCTGAACGACAATTGTTGCCAACAAATGTTTGATCATACTGAAACATTTCGGCAACACATTTTCTGATGAATTTGTCCGCCGACACAGTGGTCAAACTGGGCAACATTTGAGCAACATTTGCGTTTTGGCCATGTTGCCCGACAATGTTGCTCAGTTTGGCCATGCCTTTGTTGGGCTTACCACCACAATGTTTCGCTCGTTATGGTTCACTCAATGGCATCTTTCTATCTCAACATTTTCTTGTATGTCAAGTTATCTTTAATTAGCTTCTTCATCAGGTTTTCAGGTTTTGATCCCAATTTTTTCTTCATTCTTATCATCAGGTACACCTATGACCTCCATGTTGTTTCTGCGATTCTGATTTTCCATGTGTTCCAAGTTAGAATCCATGGTGTCAAGACTATGACCAATATCCTCAAAGTTTTCTTGATAGTTTTTTTATACATATATATATATATACAAACAAACCATACTAAACTACAAAGTGATATATATATATACACACATATATACATAAAATATGCCATTCACAGCGGGAAAAGACACAGTGTCATCTAGCTCCCACTGTCAATGGCATTTACATTTCATTAATAATTTACAAGTTCAAAGGAAGATCAAAAAAAAGATAAATAGGTAAATAAATAAATAAAATTAGGAAATGGGGTGTTGCTGCATCGGTGTTATCATGCGCATAAAGGAACATACAGTCCACCCACCAGAGGCACCAGGCCTAGCCCATATGCGGCACCGACCACGCTCACCCATGCCAAACCGCCATGTAACCCCAAACAACCACCCCCAAACCACCCGAGCACAGCACCCCGCAGCACACCATGCCACCACAGGAAAGTCCTATGGTAATGCACTGCCCACGAAGCACCATGCACAAGCAGCCAAGAGGCAGCCACCCAAAGGAACACCATGGCCACGCCCAGGGGGAGCACAGAAGAACGACACAAACGGGCGAGGACGGCACCACACACAAACCAGGCCCGCAATCACAAGCAGGCAGACCACACGCTCCCCCACGCGCAGGTACTCTTTACAAAACTTTTTATGCGAACCGCCTCGTCTTTTCAATGAACGAAGTTGTAGCTTCAATTATCATTCTGTTCATTGAGATATTCAGACTGTCACTTCCATATAAAAGTAAGTCACACAAATTCATTGAATCCATGTCCGTAATATCTAAATCTGGGACTTCTGCAAGCTGATGGAAGAGATCCATACGTTGCAAACCAAACTGGGGGCAGTGCAGGAGAAAGTGTTCATCATTCTCCTCTCCCATTCCACATAAACAACGGGGGCTAAAGCAGTCAAAATGGTGAGGAAATCTTTGCTCGTTGAGTGGACTAAATTGTAGGCGCAGGTTTGTTAAGTTCTTGATACCTACTCTGTCATAAACATTGTAAACTGATTTTTGTTTTGGTCTTATTACTGTTAGCAGTTTGCGCTTGAATTCTGAAATTGTTTCAGATTCTTTGATATCATTATCCAGCGAGTGCCACTCAGAAAGGACGTTTTGAAAATAAGTATTTGAGAAGCGAACTGTTCGCGCAGTAATTGGTTCATATTGGCGCTGATGCCGTAAATTGTATGCAACAGGACGTTTGGAGGGGAATTTCATCAAATAGATATATCGGCGCTTGCGTCTTCCTCAGATTAAAGAAATGACATAAACGCCTGTACCACCTTCTTTGATAGAGACTCTCCCAGCCAAGCTCCCCGTACAACCTTAGCCTGTTGGTACCCCTCCATGCACCTGTAACCACCAATGCTGCTGTACATTGGGTTTGCTCCAATCTCTTTGTTATGTCTAGCTTCATTTCCGGATCAGGCCTGTGGTAAATTATATCACCATAGTCAAGATGAGGTCTTACATAGAGTTTGTACATTTGGTCCAACACATATCTAGAGACATACTTGGAAAGGTACCTGATCATACCAATACCTCTCCTAGCTTTCATGATAGCTTCCTTGACATGACTTTGAAAACTCAGTTTGGAGTCAAAGATTATACCGATTTATTCTTCACCTCGTCAGGTCCTAACATCAGCACAGGATGTTGCTGCCGTATTCTCTTCAAAGAAAAAATAGCCTCTTCCATTTTATCAGTGTTGAATTTCATTTTCCATTGCCATGCCCACAAACGAACTTTCTCCAGATCTCTATTCAAATCATTGGCAGCTTCCTTGACATGACTTTGAAAACTCAGTTTGGAGTCAAAGATTATACCGATTTATTTGTCACCTCGTCAGGTCCTAACATCAGCACAGGATGTTGCTGCCATATTCCCTTCGAAGAAAAAATAACCTCTTCCGTTTTATCAGTGTTGAATTTCATTTTCCATTGCCATGCCCACAAACGAACTTTCTCCAGATCTCTATTCAAATCATTGGCAGTTCTAATTGAGCTCTCAACAACGGAAAAAAGTGAAGTATCGTCGGCAAAGAGTTTGATTTCACTGTTTATATTTTCAACAGTATCATTCATGTACACAAGGAAGAATAGGGGACCTAGAACAGAGCCTTGAGGCACTCCCACGGACATTCTTTTCCATTCAGAGCTCTTTCCATTCAACTGCACACGATGCTCACGATTAGACAAGAAATTAGAGGTCAGGCAAAGGAGATTGCCAGATATACCACTGCATTCAAGTTTATATAACAAGCCTTCATGCCATACCCTATCAAACGCTTTAGATAAATCAAGAAAAACTGCTCTGCTCTCCTTACTTGGCATTGCTTCAAAGCCACTGTATATCCTGTGGGTAATGGCTAATAGCTGGTTGATGGTTGAATCGCCGGGATAAAAACCAGACTGATGTACAGTCAATAGGTCATTGTGACAAAGATGGCAATAGATTGCTTCAAAAATAACTTTTTCAAAGATTTTCCCAAAAATAGGCAATAGAGAGATAGGACAATGATTTTGTTTGGATTGTCTGCTACCCTTTTTGTGAACTGGAATAACATTGGCTCTCTTCCAAAGTGCAGGGTGAATTCCACTGTCAAGGCACTTTTCATAGATCATGCACAAAGGCTCCAATATTGACTCGTCACATATTTTTACCATTGCAATTGAAACTTCATCACACCCATGGGCTTTCTTCAGGTCCAATGACTTAATTATCTGAAGTACCTTTTCCCTGTTGATTATCAAGTTTTGAATTGGGTCTTGGTTGAAAAGAAGGCAAAGTGCTACTTGTTGTTATCATGGAGCACTGTTCAGCAAAATAATCATTGAAAATACCGGCTTGACTCTGTTGGTTCGTGATAAACATTCCATTTTCCAACAATGGGGGAACATTCACTGCCTTTTCTCTATTGATCAACCTGCTTAGGACTGACCAATATGACTTGATTCCTTGGTTGGGATCTGATAGTTTACGCCCCAAATTTAAGAAATATCCCTCTTTTGCATTAACTATCATGTTTTTTGCCTCGTTGCGAGCTGTTTTAACTTGATCCCAGTCTTCTTGCCTCCTTCCACGACGAACAAAATTCCTATAGACCCTATGCTTGTGTTTTATTGCAGTTTTCAACTCTGGGGTTATCCAAGGTGAATCTTTGTCACAACATGTAATAAATTTGTTTGGAATGTGTTCACCGAGGATAGACAATAAGTTTTCTGTGAAAAGGGTTGCCATACTTTCGGAACCAAGGTTATTAAACTTCAATTTCCAATCTATCTTATTCAAGGTGTCCCGTATTGCTTGAATATTTGCCCTATCATATTCCCAAATTTTCCTTTTATAAGGGGGTGGACATGGCATTGATACATTCAGTTTGCCATAGAGTATTTGGTATTGACAGTGATCCTCTAAAGAGGGGTGTACACCAGAGTCTATGAATAGATTTGGTTGATCTGTCATTATGAGATCAATACAGGACATGCTCTCCCCCCTTATATTTGTTGGCTCATTAATTAACTGACACATATTATTGGTTTTGATTAACTCATCAAGCGCAGTGGCCTCTGGATGTTCCACATCTTCTTCCCACCACTGAGAAGACCTACAATTAAAGTCTCCTGTTAAAATCAAAGCCTGAGGCCTTTCTCTTTGAATACGTGTTATCACCAGCTGCAGTCTGTCACAACAATTTTCGAACCGTTCATTGATTTGACTTGGGCTACGGTAGATTGGGACTAAAATTATCTTCTTCCGTTCGATATGAATTTCTGAAACAACCATTTCTTGGAGAAGCTCTAGGTCAGTTCTGCGTTTGATTGAGAGATTCTCTCGAAAATAAAGGCAAACACCCCCGACTTTAGTATCACTCGGATGATCACTAAAGTATACTTCCTTACTGAAGCCTGCAATGAGAATGTCTTCATCACTTATTGAACTACCTAGCATGGTCTCGGAGACGGCAAACACGTCAAATTTGTGGACAGAGTTATAAGCTTCAATCAAGGGAATTTTTATACCCTCTCTAGCACAAATACCATTTAGATTCCAATGAAAAACTTGAGACAGCCGTCATATTGAGGCCCAGGATTTGACTCAATATCACCAGCAAGTAAAAGAAGGCCACAGAGCGGGAATGATTTCCCAAAATATAGCAATTCCATGTATCTGCTAATCAACAAGAAATACACAATGCTATACAACTTGGTTTGAAGACACTTTCGATAAGCATAACAATGCAATAGTTGGTTGACATTTTCCCATAAGGTCTCCAGAACCCATGTAGATAAAAAAACAGATCAGAACGAGAAAAAAGGAATTCAGTTTAATGAAGTTTTGGAGGGGGCTCTGTAATTCCTCAACATTCAGTGCAAAGCAAAACACTTGATAGTGCATTGACTATCCCCAACGAAATATTTCTATTACACCTGAGAATCATGGCTGCAGTTGGTGACGCTCTGCAACTCCGAGTGAGGATAGTCATTTTCCAAAACTCTAAGAAACCTCCATCATATAGACCAAAGATAATACACTAAAATGAAAAGGAAACTCTCAATGCACGAGGATTGTTAAGAAATGAAAAGTTACAGCAGGCCGCTGAAGACATGACAAAATACAAAATGGATGCCATGATGATACAGGAAACACATCTCAAAGGCACCGGAGTGACAAAAGTAAAGGCACACAGTAGTGAGATATATGTTTTATACCATACAGGGAGGCTGAAGGATAGTAATCACAGTGTTGGTATTATGGTGAAGGAAAATATCGAACTAGATTTTGAAGTTGTATCAGAAAATATCTGCATTGGAAGAGCTAAATTAGATGGTAAGACTAAAAGAGAACATGTCATAATATGTGCATATTCCCCAACACTACCTGTGAGTGAGAAACACCCAGAGATACGAATAGAATTTTATGATAATCTAGAAAACACCATAATATCAATAAACAAAAGATCTGTACTCACCATAGCTGGTGATTTTAATGCCAAGACAGGCACTGGACAGAAGAAATATCCAAGAAACATAGGCAAACACGGTAAAGGAATAATGAACAGTAATGGTGAACACCTGTTGGAATTATGCAACAGGCAAAATCTTATTCTCACAAATACCACCTTTAACCACAAGAAGGCTCACAGGACAACATGGGTAGGTCCAGAAAAAGAATCAGACAACAGGAAGAATCCCATCAGAAATCAGATTGACTATATTATAATGAGAATAGATCAATACAAAATATTTGCCAGAGATGCAAGATCATACTCTGGTACAAACATAGACAGCGATCATAGACTTGTCATGCTAAAATTAAACATGAACTGGCAGAAGATGATACCTGCAAAAAGTAACAAGAGACACATAGACTATGATAAGCTAAGAATCCCAGAAAAAAGGAGAGAATATCAAGAAGCAATAGACAAAAAAAGTTAAGATATACGAGGAAGAAGAGCCACAAAAACAGTGGGACAATGTAGTGTCAGCTTGTAAAGAAGCCTCCTTAGAAATCCTTGGTCACAAAGAGAAATAAAAAAAATATGACAGTGATGACATCAAAAATCTGTCAGAACAACAAAAACAAATAAGACAAGACATCAATGCTACCCAAGATAAAGCTAAAAGAAATGAATTACAAAAGAAGAGAAATGAAAAGATGAGAGAAATAAGGAAAGCAATTGATGACAAAGAAACAAGAAAATTGATGGAAAATATCCAAGAAATTGAAGATAGCAAAGATGACTCAATCAGAATGTATAAAGCACTTAAGCAGATAAATAGAAGCAAACCAAAATCAGAAATAATAGTAAAAAATGAACAGAATAGATTAACATCAAATGAGAAAGGAGCAGTGGAGATAATAACAAAATTCTTTTACGAAATGTTTGATTGTGAAGAAACTGATCTGGAACACATAAAACCAGCACAGATGAAGGTACCTTTCACTGAAACAGAAGTAAGAAAGGCCATACACTCCTTAACTCTATTAGTACTGGGGGGGGGGCATTTTTCGCCCCCTTAACACACTTTTCTACATTGCACGAAAACAGCCTGTAATTCAACCACCAAACTTTGTGACTTTTAGTCAAATTTAATTGGCAATTAAATTTTTAACATTTCATTGTTCTAACTATGATCATGTGACCACAGCAATACCATATTTGGAGAGTAGTCAACAAAAAAATTCTTAAAACCACAATAGATTTTGTCTCGTTTGTCCGATTGATCTCAAACATACACCATTCGATTGCATTTGATGAGTAGTTTCATTTGATATATATATATATTTCATATTTGCTGACATCAGCAAGATTTAATATCTATGACGTCATTTACATTTATGACGTCATTGATCTAATGAATAAATGTAAGATATGAAAAATTGTTGTCTTTTTTGCTTCAACTCATTTATTTGATTACTTCTGAGTCCATATTTAGTAGATAAAAGGACAAGACTTAGAAATAACTGCAAAGAAAATCTGTTCATGTAACAAAAAGCCATTTAAAAGCTAATTGTGCTAAAATAGAAGCTGAAAATGTCTAAAAAGTGTGTATTTTAAATTTGCAACGTGTTTCCTACAACTTGAGACAAATTTGGAGAAAATTGGATTACTGATGAATTAAATAGAATTTTTCGTGTTAAAAAGGTCAAAAATTGCCAATTTTCCTTTGTTTTTTGGTTGCCTAGCAACGAAATAAGTGACTAATTAATTGTCATTGTTACATTTCAATGGCTAATTGTCTAAAGAACAATAGGAGTAAGTCTTATTGTTATATCTCTAGTGGATTCGGAGAAAAAGAGGGGGGGGGGGGCGAAAAACCAGTACAAAGTGAGTAAAAAATCGCCCAGTACTAATGGGGTTAAGGAACAATAAAAGTGCTGGAATCGATGACATCAAAGCAGAACAATTAAAGTATGGTACTAGTATGATAAACAAAGGGATAGCTAAAATACTAAATGACACTGCCAAAACAGGCAAATACCCCCAAAGAAATCAAAGAGGGAATCTTGATACCACTACCAAAACCTGGGAAGCCCAAAGGTCCAGTAGGCAACCTAACACCAATAATCCTCTTGTCCATGCTGAGGAAGATTCTAGCTATATGTATGATTAGAAGAACAGTACATCAATTCAATGAACTCATACCAGTAACACAAGCAGCATACAGAGAGGGGCGTAGTACCACAGAAATGGTATACACAGTAAGGACACTGGCAGAAAAAGCAATAACATCAAAGGACTATGAAATAAATGCGCTACTTCTAGACATGAGCAAAGCATTTGACACGGTTAACAGAAAAACACTCACATATGACCTGAAAAATCCTTGGTGATGATGAGATGCATATGTTGAAGATATTATTAGAAAATGTATCCCTACAAGTAAGACTAGGAAACACACTCAAACAAAAAATCGTTACCAAAGTTGGAGTCCCACAAGGTGATTGTTTGAGCCCCATCTTATTCACACTATACCTAGCACAAGCACTTGATGAAAAGAGCGATGAAGACCATAATTATGCACGAAAAATCAATACAATAGATCCACCTCATCTGAGAGATCACAATTATCCCAAAGAAACACAAGATCAACTATACCTAGAACAGCAATATGCAGATGACATCAGCTATATAACGAGTGCCAAATACACCTCTGATTATATCAAAACAGAAATACCAACTAAGCTGAGAAAACGAAACCTGAAAGTTAATGAAACTAAAACTGAGGAATATAAAATCAAAAGACAAGGAGAAGACAACTGGAAAAATGTAAATACCTGGGCAGCATGTTAGACACAAAAGAAGATATAAAAAGAAGAAAACAATTAGCAATGGTATCCTTCAAAACATACCAGCACATTCTAATCAGTGATGTAGATCTTCAAACGAGAATGAGAATATTCCGAGCATATGTGACCAGTGTATTCATGTACAACAGCGAACTATGGACAATCAACAAAGAAAAAGAAAACAAAATAAATGTGTTCCAAAGGAAATTACTTAGAATGATATTGAAAATACACTGACCCTATAAAATAAGGAATGATACAGTATATGAAAGAACAGGCGAAATTGAATGGAGTAAAAAGATCGAAGAAAGAAGAATGAAATGGCTGGGACACATGCTAAGACTCCCTGAAAACACACCAGCAAAGCTAGCCCTCAAGGAATCACTGAGACCGTATTTTGTAGTAGAGTTTAAAAGTCCGTATTTCAAACCATTGGCCCACCTTGAAATTCCAAAGTGGTACTTTTCCCAACTTGAATTTGAACGTCATGTGCCATCTTTGAAGTGTAACTTACTTGTGTCCTCTAATAGGGAATTTTCTACTTCTTTTATTTGTCAGAATGACAAAGATTTTACTCTAGATCTCATAGAGGAGGCACAGTCCAACTTCATAATGGAGAGTGGGTTTACAAGGCAGTTTGCAGAAACAAGCAAGGAACTCAAGGAAAAGCTTTGAAAGGCTAAAGAGAGAACCAAGTCTCTTGGTGAGTTTATAACAGTATTTAAAACTGATGAAACTTTGCAGGAAACATTCATGATATCTGGGGCTAGTGAGTATGACACTGATGAAGCCACCAGCCTTCTTGTCTCAGGAAAATAGCTTCTCCAAGAGAGCCTTGAAATAAAAAAGGCAAAGGGCAACTGAAGCAGTAACATTTCTTCTCTCTGATAGAGACAGGTCAAATGCAGTTTATAGTGTTATTGAGTTTTACATGCTTACTGGCTACAGCCTACCATGCAAAATAATGCAAACATTGCTGACAAGGTATACCTCATTTGCGTCTCCTTTGGTGATAATATCAATATCTGTGTATTTGCTTCTGCCAGTGGCATGCCATGATGGCAAATGTGTTGATGTGTGTGTAGTATTGTTTTGTGGGTATATATTAGTTGCTTGTTTGTACATTTGATTTAAATAAATTGCATGTAGGGAAATTTAAAATATGAAACTGAACTAAACTGAACTGATGACAAACAATAAGTCTATTGTTGTATCAATTACAACAATAAGTCTGGAATGAGGTGAGGTTGTTAAAAAACACAGAAATTATTCAATCCATGTCTCTTCTCACTACTAATGTTTGTCATGAACATAATTTTGTCACGTTATCCGATGTACCAATGCTGGTAGAATCACTATAACCAATGAAGGTAAGTTCCTTTCCTAAATGTGCAGGGGCTTGGGAATACATTGAGGATCTGGGCTCTCCACTTCCTGAAACTGAACAAGTTACTACTTCAGCTCAGTTTGATGATGATGATTTGGAGAACCAACAGATTATTGAGGCAGGAAATTCTATCATTGGCGATGAAGGTGAGTAAGATGACAAAGTAGCCCCTTTGCATAACATGCTTGAAGAAGACTGCTCTGACCTGCAAAGACGGCTGATAAATGGTGAGCATCAACAAGACAAAAATCCAGACTCTGAGAATCTGAGAGCTGTTGTGTTTGATATTAATGCTCTCTACAGGTGCATCATAACAACTCTGAAAACAATTTGAGATGGCTAGCATATAAATATCCTAAGCACAAGATCGCATTGAGTGGAAATAAAAGAGTGCTTGCAATGCAAATTGCATATTTTCTTTCTGACAGTACTGCTCGCAAACTTGATGGTAAAAAATCTTTAGAAAAAGGTCACCTACTAGCCATTCATTCTCCAATTTCTTTGCCTCTTGGTTGCATGAATGCCCTTCAGAGGCAGGACTATGGCAAGCTTCCACTTAGTGCATCTTAAGCGTTATATCTTTTTGCTGAGAGACTTGCAACATGACATGGAATTAGGTGTTATTAGGGCTAATATTGATTTATTTTACAGCCCAGACATTCATCCTGTAACTAGAAATGAGATTGTCGGACTTGTTGATCACCATTATTTGTTCATCATGGTTTGAATGCCACTGGTGTGTGGAAAGTTGCATGATGTATCTGTGAGTAACTTTGTCAAAGTAGCACACTCTGGTAAGACACCTCTCACTATAACATAGGGCAATGATTGTAGATGGCTTAGAGCCCCAAAGTGACGATTCTGCATTCATTACGTTTTGTCAACAAGTTGAGGAATGCTTGCTTGAAAATCGGGATGTTGCTGAAGCACAGTTTTTCAGACTTGTTCAGAACTGGAACAGGGCTAATGATGAACCTGGGATGACAGCCATTGAGATGTAGTGATTGTATGTGTCATCATGACCTCAAGCCTAAGCCACTTTATTGCGTAATGAGATTATACTTTTGTTATTGGTTGCATCCTGGACTTGTCAATGGACATATGATGGGACTGATTCAGTTTTAATTAAAATATCATGTATTGTCATAAGAGGTCAAAGTTTGGATTGAACTGAACATGTATGAATCTTGTGTCTCTGTGGAACCTTTATCCGCTTCAACTGGTGACAGAGAACAGAGCTGAGGCACCAAGTGTGCCTTCCGTGTCAGCCATCCTTGATACAATGATCAATTTCTTTAAAGTTGGCTAGTGCATAGCTAAGTATAGTAAAAACACTAAAATTGCCAATTAAGGCCAACTGAGAAGTTGGAGTCTAGTGATTTTGTGTCTTGGTTGCGCCAGTTTGAATGCTGTGCTACAGCCAACGGCTTGGCTGAAACCGACAAACTGAAGAAACTGCCTGCTTTTCTCTGTGGCCCAGCTGTGGCATATTTTCATACTTTGCCAGATGATCACAAGTACACATATGTCCATATCAAGAAGTACCTTTGCATCGTCCTGTACCCCATTGTTGATCGAGAACGCTTCTATGCCGATTTTGAAAGCCACCACCTTTGCCTGGATGATGATCCATCACTTTTTCTTTGGCGCTTGAGGATGTTCTTTCAAAAGCAGATGCTGGCCTCAAGGACGATGCCAAAGAATCCTTATTGAGCAGACAATTTCTTTGTGAACTACCCAAAGTTTAAAGTTGCACCCTTTAGAGCACGACCCCCCCTGCAACAAAGCGAACCTCCATGGTTGAATTTGTCCAACGCTTTTGCGCCATTGATCGCGATGACTACGAAGGTTGTGGTGTTTACAAGTCCTTTGCCTCCAGCAATGCATGTGACTCACCCCAGGATGAGTGTTTCTAATCTCCGAGCCTTTGAGCCTCGATCCTTCAAGCCTTGTATTTCGAGCTTGAGCCTTGTATTTCAAGCCTCAAGCCCTCGAGCCTTATGCTGAGTCTAGAGGTGTCGATCCTTCAAGCTGCACTTTTTGTAACAGATCTCCTTCTTTGAGGGATTTTCAAAGAAACACAGACAATAGGCCTGCACACCATTCTGCTGTTCTTTTCTTGGCCTTCTCAGCGAAACTAGGAGCACTGATTTGTGCGGGACGTAACAAGAATTAAACCTCGTGTGCTGGTCAATTGCTTTGAGAATCCTTTCAGCAAAGCGGAAGCAAGGAGTTCATATGTCACAAAAAGGGAAACACAACCTGAACCCCTGCTTTTCAAACGTTTCAAAGTATTGGCCTAATCTGTTATGGGGTTAAATTACAGGTCGTATCATAAAATTATAGGTCATGTGCCTAGGGAAATAAGTCACTTTTGCCATTTGATTTTCCTTGGGTTACGGATGCGCCCTGGAAAGTCGTGTACGGGGTAAAAATGTCAAGGTAAAATGGAAAAGACAACGGAAGATCTTTTGTTCAATCTGAAGCCATGGAGGGATTGCCTGATGATGATTTGGATGAATATGGCCCTGAGGAAAAGAACACTATGAAAGTGCAACACAAAATCACTCCTCAGACACAGGGGAGGACAGCATCATTGTTATCGAAGAGCAACGCATGCCTTGTATTTCGTATAGCAATAAAGTTCTTTTATAGAAGCTGCTTTTAATTTCTACTTTGATTTCTAATATTTCCACAATTCGCCCCCTTTGATCTTCGCCCCCCCACCCCCGGGGCCAAAATTAAAGGCAGGCGAAATTTGAAGGGACTGCAGTACCAATAAAATTCCTTTGCCTTAATTAAATGTCACTGTTGTGTCGTTAAATGCATATAAATACATACTCGCTTTGAATTTCATTCTGGAATGCATGGCTCGAAGGCTCGTGGCTCGAAGGCTCAACATATAGTATACTCCCCAGGATTCTTTGGACACTTCGGTCGTTGAGCTCACTGACGTTGTTGCTGTGTTAACAGCCAATCACAAATCTCTACAAGCTGCCTTTGAAGCACAGCAACAGCAACAACCTTCTAATTGTGGCAAAAGTTCTCAAAGATGGCAGATAGTTGAGTCACACCAAAGAACAATGTGTGTTGCTACAGCCGCAACCAGATGGGCCATTACGCAAAAGCCTGCCAGTGGGACGCCCATTGCAGCCTTTGCTTTGGTTGGAGTCACCTTCGTGACCAATGTGCAAACAAATATGTTCAACACATACCAACAGACACTGCCACCAAGCCTAGTCCTACCAACTGTAAGTTCTAACAATTCAAAGTCTTTAGACTTCAAAGGGGTGCCTCAATTACGGGCAGGGTTGGAGGTCACCCTCATCTCCCTGCCTTCAGCCCTTAACTAAGTGTCAATTAGGTGGGGTAGATGTCCATGCCTTGATAGATACTGGCTCAATGAAGTCTTTTGTTTGCAAACTCGTTTATGATGGCATTTGGCCACTACCAGTGATAAAAAACACATGCATTTGTATCACTGTTGAGCCAGAGGTAAGGGGAGACCACTTCCTGTCAAGTGAGGGCTTCACATTCTAAGGCCTTACACAGTTTAAATCATCAAGCTAAAGTCAATTTGGAGAAGAGTAGGCAGAAGCAGCAGAATTCTCAGCCCTCAGTTGACAGGAAGTGGGGCAAAATTCTTCTAAGGAACGGATTCTACTGCCCCCTCAACTTCTAGGTTCTTAGGTTCTAAAAGGTTCTTACAAGTTTCTTCATATATGTATCTAATAGCTTATAGAGACTATGCATACGTGTTAGAAGGGCTTCTAAATTGGTTGATAGTGATCTCAAAGATATCATGACATACTTCTAACTCAAAGCAATTTCAAAACATGTTCAAGTGATATTGAAACACTAAAGATGCAAGAAATAAAAGTTTCATTCTGTTAATGACCTGCATATACTGTCACTGGTACCAATACACAATAAACGTGAGATCGTTAGGCAAGCCAAGGTTTAATGGCTTGGCTAATACTGTCACACCCCGTGGTATGAAAAGGACCACTGACCGCTAATGTAAATACGACTAAGGTGGAACTTACTACTGATAATCACAAAAACTAGATATTCTCTACCTGTTCCTTTATTTTGTATTCTACCATTGCTCTACTGTTCTAGCTGTAACATAACATATTGTAAATATCATGGCAAAGTTCCCAATTTTAAAGCAAAGGTTGCCAACCAAAACACGCATGAAAAGAGCAGTCTCCTGATTAGAAGCATGCCTTCATTTGAAGCCAAGAGCAACGTATTGCTTCCTCACAGAAACAGCTTGATTTGAAGCAAAAGACAATTGATAAATTGCTGGAACATTGCTTGGAGAGAGCCATTATTCCTGATTGGGCAATGTTTTTTCCGAATTCTTCTGTGGAGGAGCTGCAGCTACCTGCCACTGTTGCAGAACAAAATAGAGGCAATTCATGAGCCAATTCTCGCAAATAGCCATCACAAAAGTCCATTGAATTGAACAAAAGGAAATTAGATGCTGAAACAAAGGGCCCCAAGGCAACTAATGAGCAAGTACCGGGTGACCCAAAGGAAACTTAACAAGCTAGATTGCACATAATTTCTTGAAATCAAATGTTGTGAAGACAATCAAGGTATCAGCATGTAGCTGAAAGGCTCCACTATCTTTTAAGATGCTGCTTGGTCAGTTGAAGATATGCGTTCTGTCTCAAAGGACAGTTTCAAAAAGATGGAAATTCATCATTTCTCGAACCATTCCCTCAATTTCCAGTCATTGAAAAAAGCTGAATTCAAAATTTGCTTTGGAGTGTAAAATTTGAATGAGGAACAGAGGTCAATCGTTTTGCAAACAAAAAATTTCCCGAAACGACTCCTAATCTGTCGCTAGGTCAAGTTTTCACAAAATGTTGACTGGAAAATGATGGTGATTATTTCACTCAAGATGAGGAATCCGGAATTTGAAATTTTCTTTCAATCTAATTTTTTCGCTCGTAATGATTGCTTAAAATGACCATGCAGCATCTCAAAAGATAGCCAAGCCTTTCAACTAAACTGTGATAGAAAGCATTTGACAATAGCTTTTGATTTCAGGGAGCCAGCTATGATCTACCTCATGAAGTTTTTTTTGGGTCACCCGGTAGATAGGGTACGTAGGTTGGATCGGGCAACCCTTCTAGCAAATTGGGGGAATAGGACCATTGACGAAGGGAGGGGGAAGGGTTCCACACGTTGCCGCATACCATCACTCAATAATTTTGGAAGGTTGCCAAGCTACTCTATTCTATGCTCACCAACTCGGAATAGCACAGGAAGGCATTTCTTGAGCCAGCTTTGACAGCATTTGGGATGAAAGAAGGTGATGTAAATCTTCAAATCAGTGCTGCAATTGCTCAACATGGTATTGATGCTTAGTCTGAGGTTGCAAAACACCTCAGGAAGAGAGTCACCACAAAGAATGAAGGACGTCCCAGAAAATGCCATTCATCCAGAGTTAGCAACACTCCATAGGACAGAACTTTTGTAAGTAATTGACACCCAAATATCATTCTTTAATGATAACTTGAAAGTGGGTTTCAAGGTCATTGAGATGGCGATATCTGAATTGGTTGCCACCAGCGATGTGTGATCAGTGATTTAGTTGTTTCAAACCAGTCCCAAACCAGATGAAGGTTTGCTTGAGGTGGAATTAGATGTCTTCCGCAACCAAATTTTGAGTTCGCTTTCTTTTGTGATGTTCGTTTTAATCCCATCTTCATGCAAATTTGCTTTTACAATCGTGAAAGCATTTTCAATGGGGTTCAAATCAGGGCTTCTTGGAGGAATTGAAAGTAGGTCAGATTTAACTTCTAGCATGGCTTCTTTCATGTGGCTTGAATTTTGTGAGGGATAACTGTCCTGTATAGAACACCTTAAATTTTACTTAGAAGCTTTTATGAGCTACTCAAAGTTTCTTCTTAAAAATCCTGCAAAGCATTCTCTGTGCATCTTATCATACACGCACCAAAAAGACTGGGTATTTCCTAGGAATTCCTAGGATTTTTCTGGGTAAATTGTTACCCAGTTTCCTAGGTTTCCCAGGAAAAAAAAAGCTCGGATTCGTAGCAAAATTACTAGGAAAACTGGGTAAATAGTCGGGTAAATTCCTAGGAAATCTGAGAAACTGGGTAAACTGGGAATGGAGCAAAACTCCTTGGAAAGCTGGAGAAGCTGCTGGAGCTGTGGAACGGCACAGATTCCTGAGAGTTAACTCATTGGTTCTCTTTAGAAAGCAACAACATGAAACTTGTTAAGGCATTGATGCTAGAGGTGGCACTTGGGCAACAAGGAACATAGTGCAAACGGCGATTATGCTAAAGATTGCAACGAGGTACTTTTTTTTACTAAGATGCATTGCGTTCTTTAATCGAATTCCTATGAAATCATCAAAGATTCGTAATTTGACCGCAATGCATCCAGATAGAAACATCCTCGCCGCCGTCTTTAGCGTAGTCGTCTGTTGGGCATTTCTACTTGAAGCAACTTTGGTTGGTTACCATCTTGTTGGTGGGCATGCTCTCAGAGAATCGCACTAAGACAGACCATGGGCATACCCCGGACTGACGACACTGGTCGCCAAACTGAAGTACTGCAGTGGAGGTCAGCCTTTAGGCATATAAACAGAGCAATCCATACGATGGGTTTTAATTGATCACTAGGGATCTGCTACCACTCGTTGCTTTGAATGATTTTGGTCTTCATACAAGAAATGAAAATCAAAAGAAGGCAATCATCCTCCATGCAGATTATGTTTGCAAAATAACACACACTGACTGGTTAAACCATACAATCGTGTCATCAGATGATTTCTAATGAATGCACATAAAGAGAGATGACTATGTTAAACATTTAGGTAGAAATTTGTACAAATAAACATGAATACATTAAATATTTCGGCGAAACTTCGCACAACTGTGTAAAATAACTCGTTTGAACAAGGTGGTTCCTTGATTTTTGTTTCTTCTTTGTTTCATCTTAACTCATGTATTCAGTTGAACGCGGCCCAAACGCTATTCCTGTGTTTTAGTGCGTCTTCACAAAATGAAAGGCTTTAAACCTCGAAGCACAAGGAAAAGTTTTCTTTTGATTTTGAGATATGAAATCCTTTCTGTGAAGGCGCAATGAAACACAGGAGTACAAGGGGGTTAGATTTTAATAACGAAATGACTTGAGACACGAGTTGGGACGAAAGAAAGACAAAATAATCAGGACAGGTAAATAACTAGCTAGTCAAGCTATATGGGTGTCCTAGCACCCTTGGTTTGAATTACTACATTTAGGATCCTCGGACAGGCAACTGAGCGACGATGAGTCCTTGATGCCGTACAATTGGACCTGCGTTAACGTCAAACCTCAGTCCAAAAATGTTCCTGCTTTGACCTCATAATCGTTTAATAACCGCATCTGATTAATGTCGAAACTGATCTGAACTGATCTTAGGACAAACAATAGGAGCCATGGCGGAGTGGTTTCCATTTGATCATAACAGTGATTGTTTCCATATGTCGCCGACTGATCGGGGACACGTCGCCGCAGCGTCGCCGACTGTTATGATCATATGGAAACCTAGCCTGAGATCAGGCTCACCATAAAAAATAAATATGGGAAAAGAAAAAGGTGAGCCTGAAGACTCGATGAACAAAATCGCTCCAGAGGGCTCTATAATTATTCGCATAATTAAGTTCAAAATTTGAAAGCGAGGCTAATTATTTTGTGTGTTGCCCAGGGTAACAACAGCGAAATAGCAAAATAAAACATGTCGTCCGATGTCAAGCTTCAGCAACAAATTACACTGTGCACTGTCTGTTTATCATTCCTCGCGTCAAGAGCTCCAAAGGTTAAACTTTTCTCACGATCAAGCAACAAGGAATTAACGGCACCACTAGGAGTTGAAAGTGTTGTTCTCGCCGATGTTTTTTCGTCTCTTGGAGTTGTTTTGGAACATGGCCATGGCCATCGCGATGATGTTGATTCACCCGAAAGACAAATACTTTGCATGCCCTGTGCTAGATCTTTAATAACTGTCAGAGTAAAATTGAATAAACTAACACGAAATCTCGCTTGCCAAAGAAAAGAAAACGAAGAAAATGCTGAACCCGAAGTGTTGCAACCATCGCCGCCAGGTTCAAGTTCGAAAAGGTTTCTCGACCCTGGCCATCATTCTGGTTTTTCGCCTGCCGCAAAGCAAGTCAAACAGCCTTTGAGCACTCAAAATAGCATAGCAAAGAATGCAAACCCGAGGAAACTTGCTTTTGATAAGCTGCATACCGAAAAGCCAAAATCATCAACGGTCCAGGCGGTTATTTCATACCCAGATGGGAGCATTAAAAGGCTTACTACTGAAGGAAAAAGCAGCACAATGATACGCTGCCTTGCATACAAGAATCCTACCGGTTTCTCCAAAGCTGCCATGTCTGTGCCTTCATTGAAAGAAGCAATAGTTGGGTCAGTCTGCCAAATTCTCCAAAAGGAAGTTTGCACTTACAAAAAAAGCGAAAATCTCCTTGAAGTAAAAAAAAACACGAAGCCTTCTGAAATATCTGATTTTGAATTAAGTAAATTTTACGCTGAATTGAACGAGAAGATGCCTGTCACCATGAAGTTAGTGGAAAGCTTGACAAGTAAGGTAAAGGTGAAAACAAAGAAAGAAACAGAAAAATCTACTGAGCAAACAAAGAAAGAAAAAGTCAGGGAAAATTCCATGTGCTCAATTGTGTTCATCTGTTTACACCAGTGTTATCCCAACCTTTCAAAGCTTCACCACAGGAATACACTGATGTTGATAAATGGTGGTTGTCGGTCATTAGATGTTGGAAGGATGCAAGGACAAGGGCTCTTGATGTCACACTAGGCAGCCATTAGAATGGAGACCAGGATGACAAAGAATCATAATTCTAAAGTTTTGGCATGGAAGGATGATATCAAAAGGAAGGAAATGATGTTGCTGTTGATGAAAGAGTTGTCTGATGCTTATGAAATCAGAGAATTATGTGGCATCCCAATTGATGTGGTAGCCTTGAAAAGTTACAATGAGGTGCTATGGAAAGATTGCAGAACATTCCTCATGCATGTACACCCAAACTTCGCTGATGATATCTTGGGACAGTTGAGCCCTGAAATCATTGATGATTTCACTTCAACTCTTATAAAGTCAATTAAGGATTTTGGGTAAGAGAAATTTATTTTGTTCATTTTTAATCTGCTGATCATCAGTATATTTAACTTTGCAGCTTCAGTGGCTGGGTGAGTTGTGTGGTGGCATAAGAAAGGCCAAAACTTTTAAATCTATGAATGAATTTCACCATATGACATGGAAGGAATAATTTTTTAGGGTAGAAAATATGTTTTCTGAGGTGGGAACATCAGTGTCGGTGTCTAGGTCACATACCCTGAACTACTGTAAGTAAATGTTTTACAATTAAGACATGGTGGAAGTACATGCAGTCTACAGTGTTGCAGGGGATTTAACATGAATTTTGGTCACAATGCATCAAAAAAAAGGTATATATGTAGAAGTTAAACGGTTTCGTTCCAATAAATTTTCCCTGCTGTATGCCCACTCTGCTTGCAGGAAGAAAAATATTTTCCACCCCAGGAAGAGCTGCTTTGAAGTTTGATTTTGAATCAAATTGTTGATGACCTTTGTCTTATTTTCATATACAGAATCGTTGAAGATAACTGTGATATCACTGTTGTTGCAAGACACCAAACAACATCAAATTGTAATAGGAGCTTCAACTGGGCATTTCATTTTGCTGTAAAGAGCAGACTGTCACGAGATCCAAAACTTGATTATGAAAGTCCCTAAGGTTAAATAAAGGATCTGGACCTTACAAAACTGCTGGCTGGAAAATCCACGATGAATTGTTTCAAACAATCATTTCCACACTTGGTAGCAAGAACCATAAGCGATTTCATGGATACTAGCGCCATTATGGAATGGACAAGATGGCGGCCGCACTGTACACACAGAATCAAAGGCGCAGATTAAGAGCCTTTGTACACGAGTTCTAGGGCTGTAATTCAAAGTATATTTTGACTTTTATCATAAATAATGATCGTATTTTTGATATAAATACTTACTTTTGCCATTACTTCACGCTATCCTTTCAAGTTTCTTCGATTTCCGGGTTTAGTCAAAAATGGGCCTAAGTGACCATGTCTTCTTTCGTTTAGTTTATTTCTGTCAAGACGAACTCTGGAGCCCGCTCTTTTGACTTTTTGGGGCCATTATGAGTTGAACTCGACATCAAACAGCATTCGTGGCCAAAAACCTCCATTTCGAGAGAAAATTCCGTGATCCAAGTCATCCCCTTTCTAGGCTGTTGCGTCACAGAGAAACGTAACTGGCAATGTGGGCGATTGAAGATTCCCCTTGCTATCTGTTCTCATGTTAGTTTTGATTGGTTAATTCGTACGAAAGACGAATCTGATTGGTTTAAAAGTGCTATTCCCATGCTCTTTCTTCCCCTACGTCAGAGGGCTGGACCCTGACTCTTCGCGAAAATATTTCCCTCAACAAAATCGAAGATAAACCCACAAACGGCATTTTTAACAACATTTTCATTACATTGGATTGATAAACAGATAAGATGGCTTCAAAATCAATCACGAAGGAAACAATTTCTTGTTCCCATTTTCTCGAGTTGACTGTCGCTGAGTTAAAGTACTATCTCGCTCAACGTGGTTTGTCACAGGATGGCACAAAACTGGATTTGGCTGCTAGGGCTTTGGTTGCTTATGAGAAAAACGAACCAGTAAGAAAGGACATAAAAAGTCTTGAAGATGAACTTAAGGACACGTACAACAAATTGCTTAGAGACAACGACATCCAAGACCCCAACTCGATCAGTAATGAAGACTGGATTGATGATGTTTCCCTTTGGCCACGTATCGACCTCGGCAAAGTTTTTTCATATATTATCAACAAAAAAGCTTTTGAAACCGAATACATTGGACAATATAAGGCAAAAAAGGCCTATTCCTACTTCATGAGTGGTTTTGTTCATGAGATCGTTGCTTACTGCCCATCGCAAGACAAGATTATCCTGAAAGGCAACGTAACACCATCGCAAAAAATTAGAGAGAAGCCTAGAAATGTTTGGGTACTGTGTTCGAAGAGTGGAGAAGTGATCTGTGCCAACTGCACATGTACAGCGGGGTTTGGTGAATGCTGTAACCATGTCGTTGCGATCCTGTACAAAGTAGAGTACGCAAACAGCCATGGTCTCATTGATCCAGCTTGCACTGCAGTTGCTTGTGCGTGGAATAAAAGCACGGAAAGAGAAGTTGAGCCTCAAAAAGTGAAAGATTTGGTACTGAAGAAGCATGACAGTTTAAACCGAACAAAAAAGCATCTGGTACAAAGTGAGTACAAGACAAATTTTGACGTTCGACCAAAAGAATTGAGAGGCATGGAACATGAAAGGCTTGAAGAGTTTTTCAGTAAGTTGAGAGCAGTCCGCCCCACAGCAGTTGCATTAGCGTGCATCCAGCCCCCATTTGACTTTGCTTGCCCTCCTTCCATGACAGAGATCGCTGATAAAATACTCATTGAACATACAGGTCAAAGTGAACAGTTTCTTATCGGTGCTCTCATGGATGCAATGTCGTTCAATGAGCCACAGTTAAAGGAACTTGAGAAATCGACGCGAGCACAGGCGGGATCAGCTTTGTGGAAACAGCAGAGGATCGGTTGCATCACGGGAACAAAGATAAGAGATGTCTCTACCAAAACTGCCAAACTTGTTCGTGTTGGCAAAAACACGAGACCGAAAGTTTCCCCATTGCTTGCAAGGCTTTTTAGAAACTTTGACATTGGCTCTTTACCGGCAGTTAAGTACGGTAGGGAACATGAAGAAGACGCAAGAAGAGCATTTTGCGAAGCAGTTGCGAAGAAACACCGCAATGGGAAAGTGTTGGAATCTGGGTTGGTTGCTAGCCGCACTTTTCCTTTTGTGAGAGCAACACCAGATAACGTATTCACTTGCACCTGTTGTGAAGAAAATCGTGTCCCCGTTGAGTACAAGTGTCCCTACAAGATAAGGAGCAAAACCGTTCAAGATGGTGCTATGGAGCTTGACTTTTTGGAAGTCGGGCCCCAGGGGCAAATTTCATTAAAAAAGGCCCATAAGTATTACAGCCAAGTCACCACACAGATTGCTCTGGTCGGAGCTCAGTTTGGATACTTCGTTGTGTGGACACCGATCGGAGAAGCCTTTGTCCAGCAAGTAGCGTTCGACAAGGAACACTGGGCAGAGCTTGAACGAAATGCCGTTGTCTTCTTTAAAACACATGTTTCGCGTGTTCTTTTGAAGCAAAGGGACATTTGCTACTGTCCGACATGCGATAAAGTATGTTGCGAACCAGAGGAGCTCGAGGAGAATGAAGTTGCTGAGTATAGCGTTCAGTGCTCACAGTGCGATTTGTGGTATCACTGGCATTGTGTCAACCTAAAGAGAAATCCAAAGAACGACTGGATATGCGAAGGATGCATCCAGCTTGCTTTAGCCCCAACACAAGATGACATTTTTGCATTATAAGTCACTTTTTACTATAACTTTACGAAGAAAAATAACTTTTTTTCTGGCATAACACAATCTTGTATATGAATCATAACTTACAACTATTTACTGTTCTAATAATGGATTCTTTAGATTAGTAAATGCAGCACAAATTGTAACTATTTCATCTACTAATGGTAACTGGAGAATAGGGAGTTCGATTTTTAAAAGTCTGTATTCTTTTATCCTTCTTATTGCCTTTTCTACGAAAATACGCACATTTGCAATTTTACATGTCTTCTTGACATCACCTTGGCTCATTTGCATCGAGCTAACTGTAGACGGAGGAATTGTAAGTGTGCACTGGTGATACGCCAACAAGTCCTTTATTTTGAAACCTCGGTCGGCCATAACTTGGTCTCCTGGAGAAAGCTTTCTAGCTATCCCACAGTCCTCGGTTATAAAAATGTCTGTTGCCCTGCCACCATAGCAGCTTGACAGAAAACTAATTGCACCATTTGGAGTTATTCCGACCAAAAATTTCACTGTGTAGTGATGCTTGTATTGACTCCAGCATGCTGCAGCAGTTTCCAGACTTGATGGTGTTTCAATATACAGCTCAGTGCAGTCGATGATTACCCTGCATTTTGGATAAAATTTCCTGAAACTGTCTGGGTGGTTTCTTCTAATAGTGTCCCTGTCTGCCCAGACTATCAGTCCCTTAAACTCGGCGGCCATCAGGCGAACCCAAGTAAAGAATACAAATGTCACAAGAGAACTCGCAACTTTGAACCGAAAAGCCAAATCTTCGACTAATAGACCGCATCTCAATCTCATCATCACCAACAAAAATTCTTGTTCGAGAGTAAGCTTTCGGCTTGGACCAGGTCGCTTACGAGAAAGACCAGCAGCAAATAAATATTCTTCATACTCAGAAGTCTCCCTTGTTCTTGCTTCTCGTTTGGTTTCCTTTTCCCCCTTCCAATATTGCATTTTAGCTGCCAGTGGTAGAAGATGGTTGAAAACCAACTGAAACATCAACGTTGCTTCAAAGCCGGTATATAGTTTTACGTCTTGTTCCCGCGATAGCTGTTCAAAAGTGAGGCCAGGGCCTAAATCATCTTGTTCTTTCTTTGACAGTGAAGACGACATACCAGGCTCCTGAAAGTCTGCAGGAAAGTCTGTTGCTTGCTTTTTGGGATCGGGCGTACTTTCCTGATCAGCCAATGTCCTCTTTTGAGCTGCCTTTCTTGGGCTTGTTCTCGTTTTCTTCTGAGGCAATGCCCTCTTTTTGGGGGACTTTTTTGTCGCAGCATCGTGTGGTGTAAGGAATAATGTTGGATTAGGAAAGTCAAACGTCGGTTTGCCTTTTTGGAAGTGGTTGGAACACACGCAGGATTGCTTGTTTAGCTTGAAATCCTTTCTCCCCCTGGACACCATCTTAATCCAAATACTGCGTTTTTCTTCGTCAGCAGGAAAAGAATGGAATGCAAGCTTTTCGACGTGATTTTTCTTGAGATTTTCTTCTTTTTTCCATGATCTGTTATCGCAAGGCCCAACGGAGCATATTAAGTTTGGCATGTTTAAAGTGATTAAGACGAAAATACTGGCTTGAAAGTAAACGTACTACTGGTTTCAGAGCGAGTCTTTAGTTGTTTCACGAAAAGTGTTTTTACTTTATTTCTGGTCATAAGATTATGTTGAAGGAAATATTTTCGCGAAGAGTCAGGGTCCAGCCCTCTGACGTAGGGGAAGAAAGAGCATGGGAATAGCACTTTTAAACCAATCAGATTCGTCTTTCGTACGAATTAACCAATCAAAACTAAAATGAGAACAGATAGCAAGGGGAATCTTCAATCGCCCACATTGCCAGTTGCATTTCTCTATGACGCAACAGCCTAGAAGGGGGATGACTTGGATCACGGAATTTTCTCTCGAAATGGAGGTTTTAGGCCACGAATGCTGTTTGATGTCGAGTTCAACTCATAATGGCCCCAAAAAGTCAAAAGAGCGGGCTCCAGAGTTCGTCTTGACAGAAATAAACTAAACGAAAGAAGACATGGTCACTTAGGCCCATTTTTGACTAAACCCGGAAATCGAAGAAATTTGAAAGGATAGCGTGAAGTAATGGCAAAAGTAAGTATTTATATCAAAGATACGATCATTATTTATGATAAAAGTCAAAATATACTTTGAATCACAGCCCTAGAACTCGTGTACAAAGGCTCTTAATCTGCGCCTTTGATTCTGTGTGTACAGTGCGGCCGCCATCTTGTCCATTCCATAATGGCGCTAGTATCCATGAAATCGCTTATTGTGAAATACATGCCTATATTTGCAGTTTTCAAATCTGTGGTTACCTACCATCTGGCCCATGAATTTTCACAACATATGGCTGAGAAATCTGAGCAGGTAATTATCTTTGTTGGCACCAAATTTTTCACTCATCTAATATTACAAAATTGGTGTTTAAAATACAGAATGCAGTACCATGCAAATGTGTTCCTAAGCCCTTTACAGTGCATATACTCAAGGAGTTTACTCTTAACATCGTTAGAAGAATTTTTCAAAGAATCTGCTACCGCAGCGGGTAAAAAGTTCATTCTCATGTTCGGTCAGCATCTGTGTTTATTGTCATACTGGATTTACAGAGTCTTTATGCAATTATTTAGATTTTGCTACCTTTCCGGCCAAAGTCATGTTCAAAGCAATCAACAAATCCAAATGTTGTGCAATTTAAAATAAGAATTTATTTATGAGATTTGAAGCTAACTAATAATCAGGGCCACTCAGTTCTTTTCCATTCCTTTTTAGTGTATACTTGGCTTATTTTTTAAAAATCCCGCCAAATCAAATGACATGGCTGAAATATTGAAGTCAATACAAGAAGAATATGTGCCAACTGTCAAAGGGAACATTTTAAAGAGCCTACGCATGCATGGGGATGCTGCTTCAGAGGAGAGAGCTCGCAATGTTCAATGGACCTACAAGTTAGAAGAAACTGTTTGCGACCAGCTGAAAGGTCTCGAGTTAACTTTTGGAGAATTTCATATGCTAATGTGTTTATTGGAGGTCAGCAGTAAGATTTTCATCAAAACTGATTCAGGAGCTCAAATTGGCACTTCATTTGCTTCAATGCTAAGGACAAAGAGCTTAGATGCCAAGAAAGGTCCCAAAAAGGCATACAACAGTGTCAAAGATTTTCACAACTGCGAGTCTGAAGCCCATATCCTTTCTGCATGGATGACGTTTTCAGGAATGAAATCTTTGGATGGTAAATATTTAACAGTATACCACATTAACCCTGATACAGTTAAACCCTTTTGACCTACAGTAAACCAGGTTAGCTACAAATAAATGTCATTAACTTGCAATTATAAGTCACTAATTCTGCACAGTGCGAGTAAAATAGCATTTGATTTCAAAACAAGGGAATTCAATTAGCTGTCCAATATACTAGACACTTTTCTACCCGATATAAAGCTAAAAAGTGCAACACTGAGCATTTTTTGTTTAACGGTGGAAGGGGAGAGCACTCTATCCATTGCCTTGGAACTAAGTGTCACAAAAGAATTCTCAACCAGACAGCCTGCTGTAGTATATACTATATCCCTACTGTATATCCTATTTCAGTGTTAATTATTGTTTCTGTTATAATTTTCAATTTGTGATGATTTCATCTTGCTTTTCAAGTTTCAACTTAATTAAATTCACTCAAGTCATTTTGTATTCATTCACAGATCAACCTACATCGTTTTCAATCCCGGATACAATGAAAACTGCATCTAATTCAGTGAGAAGGCAGTGGCTTTTTAAACACATTGAATCATTCTTGGAAGCATTTGTATTTGACCAAGATGATGCATTCTTTGGTGATCTTCAGACAACCATTATTCAAAATCCAAGTGAATCAACCAAAATTTATGAATGACGATTTGCAGGGTGTCAAAAAACATATAAACATCATGCTGCTCTTGTCAAGTAAGAACTTCTTCAACTTAACAGTTTCAAGTAAGAACATTCAAAAATTATGATTTGATCTAGGGTAATTACCCTTTATCATTAGCCATGATACAATCTGTACTCTAACATTTCATTGTTTTATTCAGGGGAGAGTGCATCAGAACCTTAATGTATACCTACAGTACTTCCTCAGCAAAATGAACAGACCCATTCACCAGAGTACAAGAAGTTGATAATACACATCTGCAGAATTAAGGCTTGAAATCAAAATCTAACAATGCTATGCATGTAAACTATAAAAGCACCATGTCTTCTGTAACTCAAACTGTTTTACTTGAAAAAATTAGTAGTTCAAATAAACCATGGAAAGTTTTACAATGCTTGCTTTTGCTCTGGTTTTGCTTTTGCAGGTAAAAAATTCTTTGCTGTTTCTTTGTAAGGTAAAAACTTTGTGAATTTGACAATTCTCTGTCAGGTGCGGAAGAAGTACTGTAGTTTCAAGAATTTATGGCATTTTACAATTCTTGTTTGTCATGTAAGTTTTTACCTACAAAGAAAGCAGCAAAGAAGTTTTTACCTGCAAAAGCAAAACCAGAGCAAAAGCAAGCACTGTAAAACTTTCCATGGTTCATTTGAACCCCGGCGGGTGCACTTGAATTACAGCAGTACATACATGCTTGTCCATGGATTCACGAAAAGACCCCTTTCACTGAGAATCAATTCCAATTTTTGACCCCTATCACTGACTTTTCACGGCCCCTCAAATTGTGAAAAGTACCCTTTTTATTGAAAATCACTGATATCTCATAAAACCAAACTGTAGCCTTTATTTGATAAAACCTCAACTATTTACAGCTGCTCGCTCAATCTATGACAGAGACTAGCTGAAATTTTCAGTATTTTTCCTATGAAGGGCAACAACGTACAACTAAAATCTTACATTTAGATACAACGATTCTGGATGCAGTAGTGTGAACATGAGTTGGGCAAAAAAAAAGCATGACGAGTTTTTCAAACATACAAACCTTTACGAGAATTCATGAACGATAGCACATTCTTACTGTGATTAAACCAAACTCTTACATCATATAAGAATGATCTGACCCTCTTTGTCCTGACCTTTCCATTAACATGCAATTGTGCAAAAACATACTTTTGTAATAATAGGCTTTAGAACCAAACATACCCATGGAACTATCATTCAATGCATCAATACACAAAACTAATGAACAATCAAGGAATCAAAAGACCATTATCATCAACATAATTTTACCTCTGTATGTGAAAAATGTTATTACATTTTTCATTTTCGTATCTTTATGCACAAAATCCCTATCAGCTACAAAAAAAAAAAAAAAAAACTTAAAAATCCTAATAACAACAAAATTAAAATATAAGCTACAACTAGCTATGATCATTCATCCTGTGCTGTATGTGCTTCCATTAGCCTTTTTCTGAAGAGAATTGTTCCAAATAGTTAACTCATCTCACAAGAAAACTTCTTTTCTGGTTTTCTCAATGTTGTCTTACTTATTAATGCTGCTAACAAAACAGAAACTTGGCTACACAGCCTTCCTGCAGGTTTCTTAGCTTAGGCAGGACTTTGCTGTATGTGTAGATCAAGCTAAAAAGCACCATGCTAGAAAATGAAATAGGAAATAACTTAATGATTAACAGAGAAATGTGAGAATAACCCACCAAGTCAAGTCGCATCTTTGATTGCTAACATGCTTTCAAAACAGACAGACAGGACAGACATCTTTCTTCTTTTCCCGCCATTTATTTTTCGATCTGGATCAATTTGTTTACTAGCCTCGATTTGGCCATGAACGAGAGGCTAGCAAAAATAAATTTAAAAGGCCTACCTAGTGGTGGAATGGGAAGAATTGAAGCAAATGAAGCACAAAAAACTGTATTCAGATTCGATCTCCGTGAATTTGGATTGCATTGACGTCGCTGCATGTTGGATTGAGATAACTTAGTAACAGAGAGCACGTCCAAAAATTCAAACATGGCATGACACGTGAGACTTGTATTATAATTTTCATCTCATCATCATCACATGTCTCTGTCTGCCTTTTGCATGTTTATTGTACCAAACTCAAAGTGAGCATTTGTGAATAGCAATGCTCAGTAAACTCTTAATATGCTTAACTATGACAAAGTAATTAGCAAGAAGTGAACAGAATTTCCTAGCCTCTGTACTCCTTTACTCACTTTTCAATATTCAAAATTGGCAACATAACAATGATGTGTTTCTTCATTTATTTTGAAGCCTCATCATACTTCAATGGTTCTTTAAGTTTTAGTCTTATAGACATACTGCAAGTCCAAATATATAAACAATTGTTTTTCTAAAGATACTGTTGCCTCTTTTGGCTTAACTCTGATCAGTGAAATCAAGCATTTCATATCTACTTTTTCTGCTTTAATCATTCTGAAAACCACCCCTTTTTCAAAAATTCACTGACATGTTTCTGTAAAAAGTACCCCTTTTTCTTAAATTCTAGGTCCTTGGATTCCATTGATTTTGTACCCCTTTCTCGGTGATTTTATGGACACGCATGATATACATTTTTCTATAACAGTGCACCTGCCGGGATTTGAACTGATCTATTGGTTTTCTGGTACAACTAATGATTGATATTACAACTGTTTTCATTGCATTTTAGCCATGAAAGAACAATGCATAATATGATGGAATCCACTGATGATGGTAATGAGACTTGTGATGAATACGGGTATTACAAATGCAGAATGGGTTGTGGTCATACTTTTCGGTCTATTCAAGGAAAAGAAAGGTAAGAAACCTTTCCACAGTAAGTTTCCAAAATAACCTAGTATGACTGGAAACCACCAGAAGATTGGCTGTGTTGCAAAGTGTGCTTCTCTTCATTATCTTACAATAAACATTTTGTAAGGATGGTCTCCTCCTACTGAACACATCAGGAGGCATCTTTAAACCCGCTAAACCACTAAGTCCCTCCTGAGTTTTACAGTACATTTGCTGAAAATTAATGTTATATCATGAAAACAATATTATTGCAGTAACAAGGAAGCTCAATTGGTAGATTTTACGGCATTGGTTGATCCTATGAATCACACACCAGATTTTCGTTGTTGACTTATCCCATTTTTCATCCTGTGATACTTGTTCTTGCAATGCACAAAGACAGTGGAATATTACCAACAAAACTTGTACTTGTTTCATGTCTGTACATGACAGGTAAAAATCTCGGTCTTTCAGCAATAAAAATCTCAATCTCTTCCAATAAAAATCTCAGTCTTCTACCAACTAAAATCTGTGGTGTGACCATCAGGCTTTAGCTCATTTTCAACCTGTGTGTTCTACAGTTGATTTGAACTAAAATTGTACTATAAAGACCGCCATTGTCAATTTAAACATCTTGCTGTCAATATTTCAGTTGATAAGATCCTTTACTTTTATTTAAAAAATCATCAAATCAAATTCATTTTGAAGGCATGAAAAGAACATTCACAATGTTACTGGGGAACAGGCATCAGGAATGAACAAAGATTTGTTGGAGTCTACAAGTGAAGAAACAAAAAGAGATCACCAGTTAGAGTATCATTTAGCACGACTACGCTTTGGCCTACTGGACCTTCATTTACGAGATGCAATTAAGGAAGGAGATGGCCAACGCCTTTTCAATACAATGCCATATCTTCTGCTGATTTTCAATGCATACAAGAGGACAAAGTACAGCTATGTGACTTTGCTTCATCTGGTGAAAGTGTTAGTTCTGTTGCCAGAAGGTATTGCAAGGGAAGTTGTGTCTGACAGGTTTTTTAACAGAAAAGGTGGCCTTGGTAACAATATACCCATGGATCTCCGCATGGAACACATGGTGCGTCTGCTCAAAACATCTTTAAAGCAACTGGGAGCAAACATCAGTGAACAGGGGGCTCAGAGGATTGCCCAGTCTCTAAATCATGTGGAAAACATTTTGCAAAATGCTAGCAATGATTGCAAGGTGCAGGAGCCAAGTGGAAGACACAGTTCCAAACCACTACATGAAAAAGTAAAACAGACTGTAAATGACTTGAATGCAGAAGAATGTTTCACAGAAATACCAGATAGAGAGTACAAAAGCTTCCCAGGATTTGACCGAAATATCTTCAGTCAAGTAAACTTTGGAAAGTGTCTGCAATGGATCAAGGACAGACTTAAAAGATGGGAAGCAATATATGAGTAATTTACACTTATGGCAAGCGAAATGCACAAGAATTCAGGAAACCTGGTTTTTTGCCAAGAAACCCACCTTTTCCATTGATAAACTGGGGTTTCACTGATAAAGTAGGTTTTTCAATCGATAAAGTGGATTTATCGGCAATCAACCAGGTTTTTTGAATTCTTGTGCATTTTGCTCACCATATATACATATGCTAATCTGTCTAAGAGGCAGACCCTTGCACAAGAGATTGAAGACTGTATAAAATTTCAGGTTAGACAGCTAACATGGGTAAAATTGTATCTACCATTCAATGCAGAAAGTACTCCTCAGGCTATCTTAAGGCCATCCTCCACTTTCAATAGTTTATGTTGGCGACCAGCACACTGGCCTTGTGTGCATGCTCTGTTCCTAAAGAGCATGTGCCCTAGGCAAATCTGCACACTGCCGACCAGGACTACTGAAGAGGTCAGCCCTTCAGTTGCAATTATACCAAAATTGAAGTAAAACTGGGTCAAAGTTGTACAGTATTCCTGTGCAAGTAACTTTGGGTGATATATTTTTTAATAGTCTCATGTTCCAAATGTCATACCAGAAAGAATTTTTTTTCCTGTCACTGGATGGCACATACAGTAGTTGATTCTTTTTAAGAGAAATTCTAAACCAATTCTCATTTCTTGTGCAAGAGGCTGTACTGTAACTCTCACAAATTTTGTTAAGAAACTACTGAGAATACTAATCAAAGTTCTAATTCAAATTCTGGAAGAAAGTCGTCATCAGAAAAAAATTCATCAGTAGGGCAGGGCAGTTGTTGAAATTCGATTTGGCTTGAAACTTCTTGCTGCTCAAGAAAGTCTGCAACATCCACAGCTTTTCTCTCTATTGCCCATAAATTGTTGATATGCTCTTCAAAATTTGGAATATCACCAAAAAATTCTTGCAGAAGTTCAAGAATAACCAAAGCACGTTTTGTTGAATAAATTGGCAAGTACTGATGTAAATCACTTGGAGTAAACAACACATCCAGCTTATCTATAGCCGCACAGATCAAATTATTTGAAAATCCATGTAGGGTATCTACTCCAGACATGGTAAAACCTCCAGCTTCTGAAGTGAGTTTTGTTTGCTCACTGATAAGTGCCCTCTTGAAATCCATTTTGTCTTCTTGTGACACAGTGCGAGGTTTTAGGTCATATGATGCAACAGAGGTAACTGTATTTTCATGCTCAAAAGGAAGGGAATTGGGGCAATTTTCATGACAATCACAACATTTTGCACAGTTTGTGCAACAGTTATGGCCTGGAAATATTGTTCCAATATTTTCATCAAAATTCTTGAGCAGCAACTTCCTTGAACATTCCTCTGATTTGAAAACTTCCTTCACATCATTTTCACGGTCTTTGATTTTCTGATTTGTGAAAATGGTGATATCATAGGCATCGCTGCCATCTCTACCAGCTCGTCCCATCTGCTGAAGATGCTCCTCAAGTCTCCTTGCTGGAGCCAAAAAATGAATCACATACTTAACATCAGGGAAGTTTACACCCATGCTCAAGGATGTTGTTGCAATTATTACCCTGACAATACTAGACTCTGGATTTTGAAATTGAGTGCTGATGTTAGTTTTTGATGACTCCCATGTTTCAGAATGATATATGGCTATCAGCCAGTTTTTTTTTGTCATTGTTCATGATAAATGCTGCATCCTCCAGTTTCATAAGTAGGTAACTTAATATTTGGGGAATATCTGTTAATGTATTACAAAAAATGATGCACTTGGGTGTAGTTTCTTGTCTTTCTTTGATCAAAGAAATGAGCCAATCAAACTTTGAAAGAGCTTCAGGAGTATCTGAAACTTTCTGAATTGACATTCTAACATTTGTCTTGTTTGGACTCATATTGATTACAACTGCTGATTCCATCCCAAGAATCCTCTTTAGTAACTCACGGTGCTGCTTGCGTATTGATGCAGACAAAGAAATTACTGGACAACTTGGTAAAAAGAATCGCAACTCACCAAGCCTCCCAAATGCAATCCGAAATGGTTTTTCATTGTTTCGAAGCTTCTTTTTCCTTTTGGCTGTTGTACCCCTGCAAACAAATATATGTGAATTCTTTAAGTATAACTCCATGGCTACAACTGAATATACCTCACAAAACTGCTCATAAATAACAACACTTTTTATGATTACTAGCTGCTACAGTACTAATATATCTGCTATCTGCTATGAAATTATCTGACATTCTTCAGGACTCAGTTAATGGGGTTTCGCTTTGGCTTATGCTGCTGGGTGTTCTCTCTCATTTGATTCTCCAAAGTTTTTATTATTGGAATTAATGAAAAGTGAAAACAAAATTTGCTCTTTTTACAAAAATCAATAAAATGAAATTTAGTCAAAGCAACATTTCTGACTTGGTAAGGATAAGTTTTCCTGTAAATGTAAGTTATCAAGTATTCATACCATTCAATGACAGTGTGAGCTTCGTCGACAAAGATTTCTGAAACAGCTTTCCCAAGATCACCAGTGAGCAGTTCTCTTTTCCATTTGTCTGAAAGCCATAACTCGGCTGACCCAAACACTACATCAACAGCGCAATCCCGAATCATTTGATCGTCACTGTCAGACCGTCCTAAACAAGCCGTTCTAATTCCTTTTTTCCTTAACTCTGTAGTTTGTTGAACCATTATTGCCTTCAACGGGGTGACAACTGCCACAATATGTCGGCTGTGCTCCAGAGTGTGGTGAATCGTTGGAAGAACCTGGTACAAGAGACTCTTTCCGTATCCTGTTGGTAATAGTGCCACCACGTCTTTACCCTCTAGAATGAACTTCAATCCATCTCTCTGTTCATGCCTAACGTTCACGTTGGGAAAATTTGAACGAACTGCGAGATTAATCGCGCTTTCAACATCCACGGAAACATGTGCGTTTGCGGCAGCTATTGCTTCTTTCTTCCTCAGCCTGTAAAGCTAACTCGTTTCCAGATATGTGAATGAGGCTATTGGAAGCAACGGACCTGAAGCCCGATGGACACCGCAAGAAGAACTCTCCGCCACAGCTCCACTGAGGCGATCCGCCATTGCTATTTTTGCCCGATTTGAAACAAAATCAGAAACAGTGCATAATTAAGCAAATCTACAAAATAACCAATCACAGCCTGCTACCTAGATTTAGGTATCACTTGAAGCGTTTATGTTCATCAAGTCCTCAGGCTCACCTTTTCCCTTTTCCCTTTCTCCTCTCCTCCGCAGTTTCGATTTTTTTACGGTGAGCCTGATCTCAGGCTAAAGGAAACCAGGCTTTAGAGACTCTTACAAACAGATGACCCAAGGATGAGGTTACCTCTTACCTTACGGCAAATAAAGGACTAGGAGTTATGTAATCATTTGGTAGTCATTGGAAAAATTGTTGGAAATCAATGCTGTTAACAACATATTTTGGTACAAAGACTTTTGTACTCTCATCACTCTTTATCTTATCGCAGTTCAATTATCCCCAACAAGTGTATAGTTTAGAAATTTGATTCGGCACCTCTTCCCTGGTTCCCCTATTCACCCTTCTCATTGTCTCCTTACCATCCCACGTTGCTCCTTTCGCTTTGACTTTAAAAAGTCATTTAACACAACGTTCTGATCTTTTTTTGCCATTGCCCAGTGCCGATGAACCAAACCTGGTAATAAAAAAGAAGATTTGTTACTATTGGGATTGGCCATCGGCAATTAGAAAAGGAAAATTTATGGTCGCAGTTACAACCTTTCAAGTGTCCCTCCATCGGTGTTTGGTTTGGATAAGCTTTGAGGGATTTCAGTTAGATCAAGGACAAGGCTAATCTTACACAGAGCTGAAGGTTTTGACCAAAGCAGATGATTAAGACCAAAGCCCTGCCGGGGTAGAGGGGGGTCGCTTCAGGTCTCCGCCATGGTGCAGGGGGTGCCATTATCTTAGTTAACTTTCACGAACTGAACACACGAGTATGAGTCTTGGTAAAAGAGTATACTTTTCCATTTTCTCTGGATTCATCACTATATTCTTTCTGCTTATTCGGATACGTATGATTTTCAGAAAATATTTCGCATTTATGGATTGTAGCTTTGGGCTCTGAATGGCACAAGCCTGTACCATGGAGAAACAAGTAACCCCCTTCCCCTGGTCAAAATAGTGATAAAACCATGTGTTTAGTAAGAAGATTTAAGCTTGAAAAATTAACTCATGGTTACAAAATAGAATTTGAGACACTAACTTTGCAATGATTTCAGTCGTTGAGAAGCCAGACCAGGCCTAGCCCCGCAATCCTTTCTTGTCGAAAATCCCTTCACTCTGCATGTGGCAAGTTCTGTATCAGTGAAAAGAAGGGCAGCCAATGCTCTCACAACAACCTTGTCATTGGCCGCCATTTTAGTGCTAATTTTGAAAAAATTTCAACTAATTGTACCGTTGTAAAAGCCCTATTTGTTCCCCTCTCTATTAAGTTCTCCTCTCCAATAACCCCTTTTATTATTATTGTTATTCATTTATTTATTGTTGGATGGTAAAAGATAGCTACAGTAGATAGCTAATTAATTGCAACTCTAAAAATTAAAATACAAAATAATCCTTTAAAATACAAATAATACTCAATAAAAACGTGGATAAAATATTTACATGCCATCAAAAATATATAGTATAAAAGCAGAAATCTAAAATTGTTTTATCATAAAAAGCCCAAATTCGGAATAAAAGTGCGGCATAATCTGCATGGACAATTTTCCCCGTACCAATTTCTGACCTTTGTTTTAAACTGACAAAGCGAATTCGAATTTCGTATCGTTGGTGGTAACATTTGCCACAACTGCGGACCTTTAAATCGGACGCTTTCTGTCCCGTTGTTAACAGATTTCACTCTGGGTTGTACAAATTCGTTATTATTGCGTAAATTGTAGTGAGTTGCATTTTCACAGAAGATTTCCTGCATAAATGAAGGGTTAAGCCCGTTTTTAGTTTTATACATCTCTGTCATAAGTAACTGCAAGTTCTTTGTGTGAATAGTAGCGGCACAGTCCTTCTCTAATATTTCACTATAAGTAGATTCGGCATCCTTATCCCTTCTCCTCCAAGCCAAAATTTCAGATCTTTATTCACCATTAACCCCTTCCCCTAATGCTACGGGCTACTAAAGATTTTTTCACTCAGCTAGCTGATAAAGTTTGCATGTTGATGACATGTTCAATCGTTGTTAGAATTTTTCCTGGCTATTATCAGTTACTCCTTTGAGTATTTGCAAGGGGCTGTCTTAAAAAATTCCTTTCATCAGTCTTTAAAAGTGTGCTGAGATAATGAGGAAGTTACCCGTAAGCCTGGTTTCTATATGACCACGAGGATCGCTGGTGACGCAAGGATCTTTACTCGTTGTGTTCACTCACTTTTGCAGGATTTTGAAAGGGGTTTTCTACTCCAATTTTTCTATGGGAAGCAATGGCTGCTAAAGTCGGGTTTTCAGGTAAATTACTAAACTTACTGGACACATCTGGAATAAAAGAAAGGAGTTTTCAATGGTATCGCTTTGATATTGAGAATGCTGCATTTTTTAAAAGGCTGAACCTTTATACAGATTCAACTGGTAGACATGTTTCACCGACAAACATGTTTCATACCTTTGTATGACCATTAAAGCCATCGTCATTAGTCTCCTGCAAGTCAATAAACAATAAATAAGGATAATAATTTGATACTATTTGAAGCGAAGATAAGATTTTTGTGAAATAGCTTCACGTTACGTTGTTTTTTTGCACTAATCATAAAATGATGCTAATGTTATTGCTAATGGCGAGGTTATAAGCAAGTCTTTGCTTTTACCTGGAACCGGCGGAAGAAGTTATACTTAAGAGGCGGTGAGAGATGGGTTAATTACAGAGAAGCTGCCTCCTTGGATCAGCAAGGATCATCAAGAAAATACACAAAGGGAATGATAAAAGCTGGCCCAGGCCAAGTTAAGGGTACAATCTATTGAATTTGCTGACTTCGAAAATTTAAGACTTTGTTAAGAATTTAAGAATTCTGTGAAAATATAGAAGCTTAGTTCGGGTCTGGCTATCAGGCTAATAGAAGCTTGGATCATCTGATCATCAGGATTTCGTACATGCTGGCACTGCCTGCAAGAGTTGATATTGACCGCAGTCACAAAAATTTTGACAAAACATTTTCTGAGCAAACTCAGCACACAATAGTCCAGTGCTATGTGTAAGAAAAACGGGTCCCGCTGGATTTAAGTGTTAAAAGTGATATCTTTTCATTTTCAGGGGCTTCAAGGCATGCTTAATCAGAAAAAACTAGTCTTCAATTTTTTTCCAAGATTGCGCCGCTATTTTTGTAAGTTCAAAATGGCGGTAATCTCAGTTCTCTAGGAAGGCGTCACATCAGGCCTTTCATGCATTAACAAAAACTGTTGCTGATCATTTGTTTCATATCGATTTAAAACTATTCATGTTAATTGATAAGATGTTATATATCTGAAACCTGCATCCTTTCTCACAAAAACAGTCCAATTTTGCCTGCGGAGGAGCAAAAATATTATTACCCAAAATCCTTTGCGGCTCAAACCACGTGCTTTTTCGAGTTTTGGCCTAAAGTAAGACATTGCTGTGCTGGTTAGTTGCAAAGCTGTTTCATCTGTTTTATGGTGAGTTACCATAACTTAATCATATGAAATATCGTTAATTTCGCATTTAGATTCTATGCTTCTCCTTCTGTACCGTCATTTCATAGTAATCTCTTTGTAGGAAATGGAAACCTCATGACCACCACCGTCAAGTTAGGCCAGTGTTTCATATGTGGTTTTGATTGTAAGAGAAATGACCCATTGAGACATGTGACTGATGGAAAGAATGATGATTCAGTAGCCAAAATTCTTGAATATGCCCAGAAGAGGGCAAAGCTTGGAGACTCCAACTACATAGAGTTGGCAAAACGAGAGGGATGTGACTGTAAGAGCTATCATCTCTCTTGTTATCGAAAGCTCGTTAATTCTACAAAACTTGCGCGTCTGGAACAGAGCTTTCAAAGATCTCTTGTTGCTGGTGGAAATGGCTTGCCACTTCGGAAAGGGAGACCATCTACCTCCACATGTAATCAAAAGCTCGTTAATTCTACAAAACTTGCGCGTCTGGAACAGAGCTTTCAAAGATCTCTTGTTGCTGGTGGAAATGGCTTGCCAATTCGGAAAGGGAGACCATCTACCTCCACATGTAATTCTGAAGACCAGTGTGCAAAAAAGACGCGGCTCAAGAGAATTACAACCCTGTATGATTCAGGAAAGTGTATATTTTGCCAGTATGAAGAGAATTCCGATCTTCACGAAGTCCAGACTGCTAATATGGGGAAAAGAGTTATGGAAGTATTGCAAAAATCGAAGAAAGAATCTTACAATGTTATTGCAAAGTGCTTCAGTGATGCTTTGGATGTACAAGCCTATGATACAAAGTATCATCGAACATGCTTGATCAAAGAAGAACGACTGTCGTTGAGACAGTCAATAACAAAAGATCGTACATTATCTTTAAGTAGAGCGATTGCAAACATAGAAATAGTGAATATAGTGAAGTACTCACTGAGCCAAAATTTGGTTTTGTCATTGAATGATCTAAATGAAGAATACATCATCATTTTGAAAGAAAATGGGATGCAAGAAACGTCTAGCAACTACAAAAAGCTAATCCAAGAGTTTATTAAAGATAATATTCCAAATGCTGAAATTCGTGGTTCATAACGAAAAAATGAATGCAATATTGTAACTTCAAGGGAAACCGTCGATTCCGTTTTGGCAACTCATTTGGACGATGATGATAATGAAGGGGATATGAAGGTTTTGCTTGAGGCTGCACTCATCCTCAGAAAAGATATAAAGAACTTTCCAGAATGGCAGTTTAAAGGAACTTTTGATGATTTTGAATTACCAGAAAAACTTAATGTATTCTGCCGCTGGACAGTCACTGGAAACAAGCGAAATTTGTGTGAAAGAAGAACCAGTCAAGCTGTTAGTGCAGCCAGTATCCTTGCCGAGCATATAATATCAACATATAAAACTGATCGACAAATTTCTTATGAGCCAAAATCAAACAGGACAGCATTTAAACAGTTTAGGAGTACACCTCTGTCAGTGGTTATCCCTTTAACTATTCACAAAGCTACTCGTCACAAAAATCTGGTAAATAAAATTTCACACTTGAACATAGGTGATAGCTATAGCGAGATCTTGAAGCTCGAGAAAAGGATCGCTTCCGCAGTCTGCAAAAGAATGGTGGAGACAGGTGGTTTTGTAGTGCCACCATTTATCAAGAAAGGGAAGAGTATATTCTTTGCCATAGATAACATTGACTGGCAAATAAATGATCCTAATGGACAGAATCAGTTTCATGGAACTGTAGTCACAATAAATCAGCAAAGTCATCCAAATGAACCGCCAATGATGCAACCAATAAAGATCCAAGCAAAGGAAGAGGAATACAGCTATGGGATAGAGGAATATACAGTTCCAAAAGTAAATCTTTTAGGTGAAAAGTTTGATCACTGTCCTCAAGATCTTTATGGAGATGAAGTGAAAGATGCGAAGTTAAAAGACTTGCTTTGGATTATTTGTTACATACATTCCATGCAGAAATCGCGATGTATTTCTGAAGAAAACAGTTCGGCCGAGACGGAAGAGAAAGTTAACAATAATGACAGACTGGAAGACAAGTTTGCCACTTGGAATGCGTTCAATTCACTTGCCACATGCACAAGACAGCAGACTGATACTGAAGTCCTCTCGCCGCTAATAAGAACATCGCCAACAGATCAAAATTCACTTTTTACGACGTTAAAGCTTGCAATGAATATAAGTGCTGTTGTGTGTGGTGAAGAGAGGCGGACGGTCATCACATTAGACCTAGATCTTTACGAGCATGCTGTGAATATACGAAATGCCACGGGGACCATGAATCATCTGGTGTTGAGGATGGGTGAGCTTCATGTTGTCTTTGCAGCGTTGCATGCTCTTGGAAAGTACATTGATGGTTGTGGACTGGATCAAATATGGACAGAGCAGGGAATCTACGGACCAGCAACAGTACGGCAGCTGTTTCGTGGGAAGCATTACAAGAGACTCATTTGATTCATTTAGCAAAGGCTCTATGCCACTAACATCATGGTTTGGAAAGCAGTTGACTTCAGTGGAGCTCTTATGATCCCCAATTGCTTTGCAACTGAAGTAAAGGTGCATATTGAAAGAGACACACATTTCATTGTTACAAGCTGACCTTCAATGCAGAATGTAGAATTTGCTAGCAAAACATCAAATAAAACCATTTTATTTAATAGGATGAGGCGCTGTAGCTGTAGGTTATTTCAATCTGGGTTTTGTGAACCTTGTGTGTGAATAATATATATAACTGTAATATTTGTCACCACTGGTCATTATTCAAACCATTGTCTCTCACTTGTCTCTCTTCACTAGAAGAGTAACTCTTAGCAGTTCTTAGGGGCCATCCAAGGGCCATTTCATCACAGATAGAAGAATTTGACTCTTACAGGGGGGGCATTAATTAAGAATTAGTTAAGTGTGACGGAATGGAACCAAACAATATTTTCAATCATACTTTGAAAAGTTTTCAGGCTGCATTATGTCAAATAGAGAGAGAAACAACCTAAGATGAAGTGCACCTTGTTTGCAGAAGCTTTGCACCAATCTTGATGAACCAGTTAGCGAGACAGGCCAACACAAAACTTTTGTATGTCCGTTGAGAGGAGGGGGATGGGGTATCAGAAGTTAGCAACCAAATTCTACCGTGATGAGATGGATTTGAGGACAGCCCCTTAATCATTGCAGTTCTTTGGGCTAGTAGCTATCAGTTAATTATGATAAAATGAAATAAAGTTTTATGAAAATTAAGAAACTTATTGCCTAATATTTGCCCAATATTGCAAATCATTCAAAATGGCAAAATTTTGGGATAAAGCAGAACAAAGCATTGGCCTGAGCTGTGCATCATCAAATTTCATGATAAACCAAATGATTATTGACAGTCATCTATTAGTTATGATTGGTTTTATACCTTTCTGCCTCTGTCACTACCATTTCTTCGTTTAAAGCACATTCAGTTTCAAATCTAGGTCTATCTCTTGGCCATTTGTGGAAGGGTGTCGATGCTTCTGCTGGAGGACCATATCGCCGTTCCTCTACCCGTACTGTGAATCCCCTGAAAACAAAGATAGGCCAATAGTGTGTTTCCATGTTACTAATCGGTTCAGTTCACCTAGCCTATATTTAGGCTCGTGTTACTTTTTACCCCGCCCCCAGAAACAAAAGTTGTCGGTGTACTATGATGAAAGTAGGGCTACATTGGGTTGTACATTTATCAACGGAAATGTAGTGCCAGTACCTAGCTTACTGTTATCTGGAAGCTGCTGTTGGGCCTACGTAAAAAGTCACATACCTGAGAACACAATCCCGATAAGAATTGATTAAAGCTGATGCCAAGCTGTCATCAGTCTGAAATCCAAGCTCATTCCTCAGTTCACGCCATGAATCGAAAGTCCTCTCACGCAGTGCCACTTTCTGAAAACGAGTACTGCCAACTGGCCGTCCTTGACCAAGCCTTGAGATTTCTGTTGAGGCCATCCCTTCCGCAGAGCTGCGGATGGCCGCCATTGCGATCTGATCAACTTTTCAAAGAGATTCTGCTCTGTGCATTGCTGCACGCTGATTGGCTCTCCCGTTTGGAAGGTCATTCATGCATAATGTTCATGACCACGAAAAAAAAATTTGAGAACAATAGGGGACCGACTGCCTTTAATTCAGGTGGTGTGAACTAGACTTGGATCAAGAAAGCCAGAAAAAACATAACACAAAGATCACCTACAATTGATGAGGGGTTCAGGATTTCAAGGATGGGGGCTCAATATTTCAGCATCATTTTTACTAGTTTCATCTATTTTCAACTTCACACTTCTAAATGTGTTGTCTTTCAGGAGCTGTGTCAAAATAACCAAACAGTCAGCTGGGTCATGGTATTGCAGCATCTGTGACTTGATCTAAGGCAATGTTACAGTATGCAGTTAAAATGAAATATTTGCTCTTGGATGAACAGGCAGTGTTACGGTATCTGACCTCTCAAGTAGAAAAGTGGAGTTTGCCATCCATCACTTTGAATTTGTTTGAATAACATATTGCAATTCTGCTGCTATAGGTATCAACATACAGTAGATCATCTTTGCTAGACACTAAATTTTCACAAATTTTGTCAACGCTGCAAATCATTTCTACTTAAAAAGTGGTGACAGGCGTGTTAGTACTCAATTTATACTGAAAGTTCTTCACAACTTTTAAATGTACATAGGTCTGAAAAAGTAATCTATAGCATATTTCCCAGAGAATAGGCCACAAGAAAACGAAATTTCATTTTACGTGATTATGCTGTCTGGGCAAAAGGGCCATTTTTGCTGACAGCTCAGGTGTGCAAGGGTCTTTTTCAAACGTCTCAAGTACAATACAGACTTCAGGCCTGTCGTAAGCTGGGGCTGGGGGCCTTCAGCCCCCCCCCCCCCCGCAATAAGTTGCTGAAGCTTGTTGATTTTGTTAGTGAAAAGGGCTATGAATACCAAGGTTTTAGGAATGAAGATTTGAGCTCACATATATTTGAGGAAGCTGCCAGAATCTATCAAAGATGAAATCTTTTGATGTCATACAAGTCAGGGCAAGTCACAAGTTTCAAAATTTTCCTGGAAAGTCTCCCATCAGTCATGATCCTTTGCTTCTTCAATGGCAGATTTTCTAAAAATGGGGCACTTTCCAACAATCTCAAGGGCATGGTCATGAAAAATTTCCTGGGGGCGAGCAAGTGGAAGTTAAGCGAACAAAGAGAATTGATCCATACTGGAAACCATTCAAGTTGTTCCAAGAACAGAAAGTTTAGCCAGGGTCTGGGGTTGTACAAGATTGTAACAAGCTAAGCTTTTTGGGCCTAATAAAGTGTAAAGAGTTGCTAATAGCCCAAATCTTCCCTGGATTTGGCAGCCACTCCTGTTTTGACAAGCGTAAATTGCTGATATCTAGACAGTCGGTTATGTGATGGATATAAACAGCTTCGCGTAATAGCAAATAACTTGAAAGATCGTACCTGATCGCACCTGCCAAGCAGAAATGAATCGAACATCACAGCTTTGCAGCTTCAACATCCACCATTGCAATCTTTGTGTCTCAGAGTTGTTGATGTTGCAATACCTTCGCATTCAATGATTGCGCCGCAAGTGAAATGACAGAAATAACGAGGCTGTGTTGTTCGACGGTCAACAACAAAATAATCGGGCATATTTTCGGAGCTGCAGCTTTGCTGTATTTACCAGCTAGTTCTGCGAATAAGCATGATCAAAGTAGTATCTGGTATGGTTTAAACTAACAGGCAAGTGTTGGAAAGAATTTGATACTTCAATTTCATGACATGTCCGCGATTTGCTTTTGGTGTCTGAGTTTGCTGTAGGCTATGTTGTGCTTTGCTACTTAAAGATACATGATTCAGCACTGTATGCTATGGACTTGCTACAAGTCTCTCTCTTGTCACCACAAGACATAGAGCAGAATCAGGGAGAAATTACAGGCGGAGAGAGAGACTTGTAGGACTAAAAAACTGAAAGCGAGACTCTTTTGTCCACAGACAGACGGTGGACAAGATTCTGTCCACCGGCAAATCCTTTGATGTAGGCAGAAAGCCAATCAAATGAGCGACACGTGTCACTGCATAATGACGATTAAATCTAATTATCTACTTCTTTGCGTTACGGTCTCGATTTCGATTTCCTAATCTAACAAGTCTCTCGCTCCTTCCATTTCCCTCGCCCTCACATTTTGCACCTGAAAAAATATGCTGAGAATAGAGAGAGACTTGTAGCAAGTCCATGTATGCTATGACTAAGAAATGAGTTAGGAAAACGATAAAGAAAACAAAGGGTTTCAAGTACTATATATGAGCCAAGTATACGAAAGCTAAGTTAGAAGAGATTCAAATTGACAATGAAGTACTAAGTGTAAAATTGTAAAACATTAGATTTTGTCTATGATAGATATGTTATGTATGTTTTCCATGCTAGGTAGGTGTGTTCTGCTGTTTCTTAACGTCCAAACTCGTGGCTACTGTAATCCAAGGGTCACCACGGCATGTAATCCACGGGTCACCAGGTCACCAGGTCATGTAATCCACAGGTCACTAAGTTTGTGGTCGGTGCCGAGCGGTTACTGCTTTAAGCATTCCTGCACTTGCTGGTCCGTAAAAGATGCTGTTCTTTAGATGCTAGAAACTAACGTCATCGCTTCTGCTAGTGGGTTGTCAATGGAACGATACATTATTGTGCATGACGATGTTGCGATGTTCATTCATATAACGACAGTAAGAGTCTGCTTGAAATATGTTCCTTGTTGAGATCTCTGTCAGTTAGGAAGCTATCGAAAAAACCGATACTCAAAATATATGACAAAATGGATACCGAAAATGTCGAATAACCAATTCAAATAATTTTGCGAAACTTTATTTTCACTTTTTCCTTGTATCAGACTACTTAGGGGGTACTTGAGGAACAAACATTGGAAATGCTTCAACCATGCTTCAACAACGATTTGAAGTTTTCAGGAAGGCACGGAAGTAGGAAACATGATCCGTTACTGAACCTTTATGAAACTCGTACGAAACTCGATCAAGTATACATTCATAAGAAACAGTACACGTTCTTAAGAAACAACAGGTAAGAGTACACGTTCTTTAGAAAATTGGATCCGGCCGTAGTACTACAAGTTTCTTGATTCAACTTGGACTATTTTCCCACTGTAGTCCTAAAAGTTTCTTAATCTGTTTCTTATATTTTGAGTGCACAAATTCTCTTATGGTCTCTAGAGGTACACCTTTTTGACGTTTAAAACATGAGGAACATAGGAATAAACAGTATGGGGGTTTAGCGATGTATTTGACATAACCTACTTGAATTGAATTTTTCAAAGTTTCCTACTCCTACACAAGAGTTTTCTTAAAGGTTTGCCTATCTTTGTACCAGTTCCTTATAAACCAGTTTTTTGTATGAAAGAAAATGCTACTGTATTACGTGTACTCAAAACCTTGTAATTTTAAGAAATGCTCGCTACTTGCTCAAATGCTAAGTTTCTTATAGAAACACGTGTAGCCAAATGTCATTTGTTTTCCACGAGTTTGAAGGACTGGCATGCTGCCGCAAAAAATGACACAATGATATCGAAAATTCTGCGGACGAATTACCTAAAACCACCAATGAACTCTATTCATTTGCCAGTTAAGTCCTCGATTGTCTTTCACAATATGCTTAAAGGTCAAATTCCATTGCTTTTATTAAATCTTCTCAACCAGAAATGCCTCTTTGTATCAATCATTGGTTACATGACGACTTGGATAGATTCTTTACATTTTTGAGGTCCATCACAAGGATAGATGATCACAATCGTGCGTGGGCATGGGAGAACAAACAAAGGCACTTAGCTCAGTTGATGCATGCGGTTCATAGACCAGCCGGTGTAGGAATGCTCGCAGCAATGGCCGCTTGGCCGCCAACCGCAGATATAGTGACCTGTCGATTACATGACCTGGTGACCTGTGTATTACAGTAGCCGTCCAAACTCGTGGGTGAGGGAGCGTAGATCAGCCTTAGAAATAATTTTGTCTGTAATTGTTTTGTTGTTGTAACCGTTTTCGAAGGTGTTAGTTAAGATTTTGATTGCTTTTTCCTCTTCGGTTAAGGTTTGTTTGCGATGTTTGAGGAGAGCCGTGCTTATAGCTTTTTGAAAGTTGTTGATTGCTGTATGTATGTGATCTACGAGGGGCTTTGACATTTTTGTAATCATTTTGATGTCTGTTCGTGGGTGGGTAAAATCAGGGTATTTCTGAAGGTGAGTCCCTTCCTGTAGTTTTTCCACTAATCCTTTATGATATCTCATAGCAACTTTATGAGCAGCTAGTTTGCTGATTACATGTTCTTTTGTGCTTTTTTTTATTCTTTGTGCGGTTGCTAAGTTTGACTTTTGTTTTTGCTTTGTTGCATGTAAAGTTGGGGTACTGTGAGTGTAGGCTTCTCTCCTGTGTTTGTTTTTTCTAAGGGGAGACTTGCCCCCTCTTGCTCCCATTCTGACTACTGCTGGTGAATGTGGCGTTTCAGTTGTATTTTTGACAGCAGAATCCATTATGAAATCCAGGCTTGCACAGGTAAAAAAGACCCCAAATCAAGCATGCAATCATACATGATCTTACACAGGATTGCACGCATGATTTTGAGTTGTGTTCAATCTGATATGCTTATCACATGTGATTGTCATATGTGAAATCCTAGTTGAAGCAGCAATAGAATTCTCTGACTTTATAATCACACTTGATTCTCATTCTTTGAAAATCATGTCTAATTATGAAGAATTGAAATTCAAGCATTCTTTAGGTGTGGCTGAAATCATATGTGATCATACCTATAAAGAAATCAAGGAAGCATGATTTTCAAACCTATGTGATCACGTTATAATCCTTTGTGATTATGTTACTTGCATAATCACAACGTATGATTTTTGATGTACTGTTTGTTTTTTTCCTATTTGATTTGATGTGCTGTATAATCACAAGCCATGATTATGCATTTGATCACTCTCACATGATACTTTAGACCCCCACGAAAATCCCATATGATTTTCCAGCATTGGATACATTTCATAGTACGGCGTCTCAGCATGGGTTAGGAAGTGAGGTAAAGGGATAACTTTGCATTTTCAGGCAAAGAAATGCTCTAACTGCAATGAGCCTCGAGCTGTCAATTCAGCAAGCCCCCTACAAGAGAGATACACGGGACCAGAACAGATATTTGCTTTTTACCTCGATTGCTACTGTCCTTGTCCTACTCTCCTGCGTAATTCCTCCCATACCGAGATCACAATACATACAAATATGCACCACAATACATACCGAGATCACAATACATACAAATATGCACCAAGCAGATTCCAAAAATGTTGTTAAAGATTTTGAATTTCATCTTCCTTGTAACGTAATGCTCATAATCTGTTGCCTGTTCACTGAACTGTGGAAAGAAAGACAAGAGTCAATGATAACAGCAGAAATATTCCCTTTACTTTCACCATCAACTTCATCTGAAAACTAATATGATATGTAATATATTCCATTTAATTCCCTTTCAATCAAATCCCTATCTGCCTTTTGAATTTGTAGAAATTATATTTGAAAAATATATATCTACAAGCAAGGAAGTTTGGAAAGGCATGGCATCGTAAATATGGGCAGTTGCAGTATGAAACTACTTGAGCCAAAGCCTTGAAATAGATTGTAGTTTTCACACTTATAAATTTTACATATAAGTATCTGACTTATACACTTGAGGTACATGAGTATGGAAACTATGGCCTACAACATGGTGGCAAAGATTTCCTATGGCCTTGTAACAAAGGGGAGATTTTCTCCCTAACACAGACCTGAAATTAAACACCGTGGCATGAAAATGTTTGTCAGTTTGCCTTCTGTCTATCAAACCAACAAGAACAAGTTTCTAAGAAACAATTCATAAATTTTGAGACAAAAACATGAAAGTTGTGTTGTTGCTTGAGCTGCAGAAAATGGAGGAGATATAAAATTGAAAAGTTGTGGAAAATCAGTTTGCTTCAATGAAGAGTTGGCTGAATTGAATGGCTTTATTTTATGCTGTTTTTACTGGTCATTTTGACTTTTTAAATCAAACTTTTGGGAATAATCGACAAATTTTCAGGATTTTAGGTGTAAACTCAAGGCAAGCTTTTGCTTTCAAGAAAAATCCATCTAAGTACCCTGGATCAGAGTATTTTTAGTACTGAAACAAAAAAGAGAAAACAGATTTTTTTTCAAAAAAGTACTAAAAAATGGTCTGATCCAGGGTACCATCTAAGGTGCTTAACAATCATTTTGTTCTGTAAATATCTTTACCCTTTTTATGAAAATGCCTCTTGGTCACTGTTGTGTGCATTCAAAAATTCTTCAAATTTCTACAGATCGGTTGTGGATATTGTTTTATGTTAAATTTAGTGTGGAAAAGGGTTTTCTGGGATTTTATACAACAGTCTTTTGGCTATTCTAAAGAGGCCAGATAAAATAAATCTAGTTTACAATATCTAGCATCACACATTAAATTCTTTGGTGTCATCAGATAGACCCATACCTTTTCGTCCCTTGTTTCCCTGCGTTCTTTGACTTGCTGATATCACTTGGTCAATAGGGACTCATAATATTATGCTTATATAATGGGCCCACTTTTTCAAAATGGCCTAAGAAGGTGGGAGTTCTCGTACACTCAACAAAATCGCTTCAAAATCTTCTTTAAAGAGCTCGAACATTGAAAAGCGAAGTTTTAGTACAAAGAATGATGTTGTGTTGACCTACAAAGAGCAAAATGAATACGTTTCAGGCAGTAATCTTCCTCTGTAGAAGCAAAATAGATCCATCGAAGCTGCGAGAACTCCAGGCGCTTCAACCGTTCTTTAAGAGCAACAACAACAACATTCTGAATAGCGGCCCCTGATTGGTAAAAAACTGAATTCTAGCGATTTGATTGGTGGATACGGAACCACCCTGCGCGGGCCTAAAGTGGGCCCACTATTTAAGAGTAATGTTATTAGTCCCTCTTGACCAAGGAACGCAGGGAAACAAGGGATGAAAAGGCATCAGTCCAGTCATCAGAATCAAAAAATTTGAAAACTATGAATGTTTGGGTCTAACAAATAAATGTAGGTCGAAAAATAATGATAAAATAATGAAGGATAAGGACAAAAAATTAAAGCATTCAGATATTTTAGTCTGTTTGGCATTTCATTTGTCCACTTAATGCTGCACTCACTGACTACTACTAAATTTCTTAGTGCAAGTCACTCATAATTCTTATTGCAACAGACAAAATAAGTAAGTGAATGAAAACAAACTAACAAATAAAAATGGGCAATTTTCCGCATTTTCTATGGTGAAATCGGATACAAGGATGAGCTCAAGAAATTTAGGCTGATCAACCACCAGGCCCAGATTCTGATGTTTGACAAAACACCATGCAATGAATTTTATGTGACCTGCCTAAAAGGTATATATATGATGTGCTTCCAGCCATGGGAGCTATGTTTATATATGTAAGTTTGTAAGTCATACTTAAAGAAGAGTTCATTGTTCTGGTTGTGCCAATATAAACCTCATCACATCTTGAGACTGCCAACTGCAAAGAAACTTTTGTTTCCAAACAGCAGTTGTCTGATGAAGTACACTTCCTCGTAAACTCTACATTTTCATCCAACCACCTATGAAAAATTAGAGAAAACAAAATAGGTTGGTCATGGAAAACAAGGGGTGCCCAGGCTCACCAGTGGTTGGGTCCAGTCCCAGGAAAATCTGATTTGCATTTTTGTATCTAGGTCAGTCCAAGGCAAAATCTTAGTACCACTAAGGAGTTTTGGACTTTTAATGACCTCTTTGGTTGGGCTATTTTTAATCCGTACAGGGGGCATGGAAGGCAAATTCCAGGGGTAAAGTTACACATAATTTCCAAGGTATCTTGAATCAAACCACCCTGGAAATCCAGGGACGTTGTACAGAGACCCCTGGAAATCCAGGGCCATTGTGAAGAGCACCCTGGAATCCAGGGACCTCCAAAAACATACCCTGGATTCCAGAGTGCTCATAGCAAACACCTAACTTTCCAGGGCTAAAATTCTTGTAAACCCCCCAGATTTCTGGGGTGCAAAACGTCACCAAAAAGTGCCTTCCATATGCCTGTATGGATTTAAAATGGAACAACCCATTGTATCAAAATCATCTGTTTGTTGCAATCCAGGCGGTGCATAACAGAGGGGGTGACAGGGGGGTCTTTGGTACCGGTACCAACTCATAAGGTACCAGGTTCCACCCAAATTGAAGGTATGGTACCACCAATTTTGTGGGAAGGAACTATCATGAATATGACAAATTCTGAAAGAAGGTCTACGTCATTTCCTCGTGATACCAATGAGCAAGACCAAACCACTCCTGAGCATGTCATCGTGGCATCTGTTTCTTTGTCTGCACTGTAAAAGCTAAAAATTTGTTCTAGGAATTCCAAAATCATCCAAGGACGAAAATTTTATTGGTACCGAGTCACATAAGCTTGGTACTGGTACCCCTATCTTTGGTACCAGGCTCCACCACATTTGCACAATGTTGTACCAGGTACCACCCCTCTGGTACCATGGTACCACTACCCTGTCACCCCCCTCATAACACTTTGATGGTACAGGCACCTGTGCCACCCAAATGGCTGGCTTTTTCGATTCAAGGGTGCTTTTCACCCAATTCATAACAAGAGTGGGCACAACGGCAGAATTTAACAAGTGGGTAGCTTTCTACCAATGACATATCATTGCTTTCTACACACTGTTATGCCATCACCTGTGTGCAGAAATATAGCCCTGTGTCAATCCTAAAACCAATGTAGCCCCCCAAGCCCAAGGTGCAATATTTGATAGACAACATTAATAAATGCCCCCAAAGAGTTTATCAAAAGCTATCATTGCAACACTTAAACCTAAATTTCAGGCGTTTCGTAATTATCAGCTGAAAAATTTCGAGAACCTAGGGCCAGACTGTGTTGAAAATCTAGATCCCTTCCCCGAAAATCCGTCACAAAGATATGCTCTAACCTGATGAAGCACTCCGTATTCCATTTCCACAAAGATTTTTTTGTTTGTAAAGTCGAAGCTAGTCGAAGACACGCCCACTTTTTAGGCTCAAATTTAGCAGAAGAAACATCGTTTAAATTACGGGTTTTCAAACTTACCCATATGTATTATCAGCGGTTTGAGGATTTCCCAGCCTACTTGGGCACATTCTCAACCCCTTGAGACATTGAGTTTCGCCACGGAAGCCTTCTTTTGCAGAGCGCCCCTCTTCAGCTCTGCTTCCTTCGTGTGTGCTCCAAAATTCAAAATTGCAACCGCCAAAGTTTTGCTGCGCACGTGCGCAAAACGCAGCGCCTCCGCAGTTATACTCAGCGTGATACATCTCGCAGTGGCATCCTGAGAATTTCTTGTCCAAAACCTTCCGGCATGCCCCAGGGGGGGGGGGTACTCCCATTGTGGCCTAACAGGGGGTCCAGTCAGTTTGAGGGTCTTACCATTTGGCTACCAAATGGCCCTTTTTGTCAACCACATACTACCAATTAGGGGTATTCTAAGATTCGAAGCCATTTATTATGTTTCAACCCGGTATGAAATAAAACATCTTGAAAAACCGTAGAAAATTTTCATCTCTAAATGCTACCAAATGACCCAGTTTTCAGGTTCATGAACTACCATGTGAGTGTTTTTGTAAAAAGATACTACCATTTGAGGGTATTTTTCAAAATGTTTGCTTTGGCCCTCTTTAGCCCTGACTGGACCCCCCTGTCAGGTCACAATGGGAGTACCCCCCCCCCCGGGCCGGCATGACACGGTGAAATGTATGTATGTGAAATTCGCCATCTAACTTAAAGTTTAAAACTAATTATCTAATAAAATAAAAGAAAAGTCTAATTACAATGGTTACAGAAATTAAGATGAAAAAGTTAAAAATCTAATTAAGACACCCCCAGTTAAAAATGGCAGGGATAGCATTAAAAAGTCAGTGCGACTTTGTTTCCATAATGGTCCCTCCAGAGGTCTCTTTGAAAGAAAAGAATGTTCAAATGAAATGAAAAATAAAATGAAAAAAAATGAGATGAAATGAAATGTTACCTCGAAAGGTAATAAGAGAAATGCTGTATTTTCAAGATTGTTGATAGACTGTTTTGTTACCGCTTTTAGAATCCTAATGGGGTGCATAGGGACTAATTTCCTGAGTATGGAGGTCTTTAAAGAATTTGTCCTTGATCTTATGCTTGAAGCTGTTGACATTCTTCGCAGATTTTAGGTCTGAGTCTAGAGAGTTCCAGATTTTAGGTCCTAGGTAGGAGAGACCATTTTGTCCTTTGTTACTCTTTCGAAAAGGTTTATCAAGTTTGTTTTTAGATCTTCGAGTGACCCTGATCAGGCCAGCTGGTGAGAATATCTCGGACATATAGGATGGAGCTGAATTATCAAAAAATTTGAAAACCTTTGTAGCAGTGCATTGTTCAAATCTCTCTTTCGTGGGGAGCCAATTTATGTCTTTAAATTCTTTGATTCCTATATGCGCTCTATTATTCAAATTCAGGCAGAACCTGATACATTTATTTTGAGCTGTTTGAATCTTTTTGATTAATCTTTTAAGGCCGAGATACACGGTCAGATATTCCCTTAGATATTCAGTTAGATTTTCATTTTCAGGTTATCTAAGCGAATATCTAATCGTGTAGCAAGCGAAAGATAATGCTTTAGATATTCAAAAATGGTCAAGGAATATCTAAAAGTATGTCGATTAAAATCAATTTGATTTGATTTTATTCCAAATATCTAAAGCAACTTCAAAAGATGCCGACGAGTCCTTTACACGAAGTAAAAGGTTACCAAAATGGCGGCTGCTGGGAATAATGACCAAGGAAACATGCCACAGAGGTAGGTTGAGTCAGTGAGTGTACTACGTATCATTTCATCAAAATTCGCTTTAGGAGGCTTTTTTGTTGTTTTGCAATCTAGATGTCGGTCATTTTTTCTAGAGTTTATGCCGATCAAATAGGCCAAGGCCAAGCAAACCAAACTCAAGCAAACCCCGAAGAGCTCACAGAAACCCCAAAAGGAAAGCCAGTTGCCAAGAAGCGAGGAAGACCGGGAAGGAAGGACAATAAAGAATGGCAAGATGAAGGAATGTTTATGTTGATTAATATCTGGTCAACGAAGGAAGACCTCTTCAACTGTCGCGATGACAAATATCAAAATAGGGATAACTGAACCAAGGCGATTGATTCAATCAAGAATACTTTGGTCACAGAGGGTCCTCCATCTTCGTTTGAACTTTTTTCGTGCAATCATGTAGGCCCATGTAGTACTTTGTGTAAAGGGCTCGTCGGCATCTTTTGAAGTTGCTTTAGATATTTGGAATAAAATCAAATCAAACTGATTTTAATCGACATACTTTTAGATATTCCTTGACCATTTTTGAATATCTACAGCATTATCTTTCGCTTGCTACACGATTAGATATTCGCTTAGGTAACCTGAAAATGAAAATCTAACTGAATATCAAAGGGAATATCTGACCGTGTATCTCGGCCTTTACTTAGCAATGGAAACCAGGCACTGCATGCATAGTCAAAATGGGGCTGGATCAGTGCATTTGCTAGTAACCTACGAAGAGAAAAATCAAGAAAGTTTTGCTTTCTATAAAGGAATCTTAGCCTGCCATTGATTTTACCCAGGGTCTTGGTAGCCATTGATTCACCAGACAGGTCTTCATCAAGAATACAGCCCAGGTATGTCACGGATGTGTATTGCAGATACAAGATACAAGCCATTGATTGTATCAATGGCTTGTTTGCCAAAGTTTTGCCGAAACTTGCCGTAAAGCTCTATTAAGCTTGCCTTCCGAGGGCTTTGGGATGAAGTATGTTTGAGGGGCATTTCACTCCCATGAAGCCTCAAACACCTCCCAGGGGGTGCATAATTTCTGAATAAACGCAAGAAGAAATCTCAAAAAGGGATTCAACATAACCAAAGTTCATCAGTGCATGGATCAGTAACATCCATGTTCACATAAATATAAAAGATGTGTGTTCAACTAAGAAAACTACTTTTTTCAATTTCTCCAAATTCCAAGTACACCCCTCCTCCCCCTGATTGTTCCATCCCCCTATGTTATAACGAACCATTTCCACCCCCCCTGATTATTCCCACCCCCCCATTTATTTGGTACCTGAGAGTATGATTTAACAATGTGGATGATCAAGTTTATGATTACATTCCTTCCTAAGAGCACACGTGATTTCACTATTCTCATAATGTTACAACATGAAAGAACTTGCAATCAGGTTAGAATCATACAGGATTTTAACATGTTCTTGATCAAATGTGTGATCATCATCCTCTCCAAAGCACATGTGACTTAGATGTTCTCATAATTCAAGACCTATTTACAGACCTGTAAAATCATATCTGAATCATTCATGGTTTTGAAAGTTTTCTATCAGACATGCGATTTCATATTACTAGAATCACACATGATTTGTTTGTGTTTAGAGAGTTGAATAATAATAAACTTCATATACATACACGTAATCTGATGCCTTCAGATACCACTGGAAGGATCACAAATGTTATTATTCATGATCACATAGGATTTTTCGAGATGAAAATACGATTTGTGATTGCTGCTAGTAAAATCACTATGTTGTGATTACACAGTATGTCTAATAAAATTGGTCTTATAGAATCATGCATGATTAGATATTTGATTTCAAATTTGTGTAAAATCCGAATGTGGGATTTGAGGCCATTTCTACCTGTGTTGGACCCTCAAGGATGTAGATGGCCTATCACTTTCCAGCATCTAAAATACTGTAGGCCATATTTATGAAAACTTCAATTCAATAACCAATTCAATTAATCCTCCCAACCTGGATATATTGGAGAAAAGATAGATTGTACTTTCTGATGGTATGCCTGAAATAGATTCAAACCTTTTCGGTTCCTGAAGAATCTCAAATGAACGCGGGTTGCCTTTTTTTTTGCAACAACCCATAGAATGACTTTTTTGCAAGATTTTGAACACATTCATTGGTTACTGATGAAAAGAGTTTAGTTTTCCATACCCATGTGAAATGTTTGTCTTGAGTTCTCCAGCTCTTACCAAAGTTTCTTATTTATCACTTCTCTCAGTTTGACAGCTTCATTAGCGAACTTACAATTGCACAATGCAGCTCACCACGACAACGGTGAGAGGCATGGCACTAACGTGGCCGCGTAGTTCTCGCGTGCCAAGTGTTTTGTAGGATCAGCCAGAAGACGACGATGAATACTTGGCAAAATAATCAAGAAATTTTGATCAACATGGCAAAAGCACAGAGACTTGAGTATGACCCTCTGCTTGCACTGAACAACGACAGAAATATAGAGGGAAAATATGCAGAAATGACACAAATTAGAATTAAAACTGTCAGAATATATTTTAAATGAAGTTGAATAAATAAGCATAGTTGCTCAAGAGACTATGGAATAAGCTATGAAATTAAATTGAACCTTGCATTAAGCTTTCCTTGAAGGCATCAAGAAAGTTTCTAGGAATCCCTGCATAGTTATTCAATCGAAAGCTTTACATACAAGAATTGCAATCATTTCAGTACAAGGAAACAAACAGGTCTATCGTTAAACATTCCAAAGTATCAGACATTGAATATCACTCAGGCTTGCATTGTTGTCATTTTCAAACGTTAAATTTTTTTGCATAATGTGTTACAGAAAAGCCAGTTCAAAATGTTCTGCCTTGAGAACTAGTCAGTTTAATAAAAGCAAGTAAGATTAACATCCTACAGTTCAGCTCTAGTTGCACTCATCTGTTTTCCACTGGCTCGTCTTTGACTTGATGAGGCCATGTTGTTTCGTTCCGTTCCCGAAATCGGCAATCTTTCTCCATCCTGTAAAACGAAATTAAAGGCCAATTACCAACAAAAAAACATCCTCTGCTGAAATGGTGATGTTGAAACTGTAAGGAAACGCACTCACTATCATGAGATATGCAGTAAAATAATTTATAGAAAATACTTTACCTTCGTAGTCGCGACAACATAGACTTTTGCATTCTGCGTAGTGAACTTTTCTGAGTATGATGAAGGAAGGGGTTTCCTCAGAGTGCCCCGCTCGCTCCAGTCTCCAGTTCGTCATCGTAGTGAGAAGTTCATAGTAAAAATGGTAGAAATTATCTTTTCTGTTGTGCTTTTTGTCATTCAAGCTTGCCTATTGATGATTTCCATGAATATCTCCAACAGACCTTGTCCATTCCAGCTGTACTCTACCGGGTGTCCCAAAAAAAGTATACAGACTTGGTCGACCCTAGTGACTAGAACATAGAGTGAATCAATCCGGAATGATTTTCGAAACATACCTCGATAGCTAACTTGAACATAGATACCTCATTTGTTGATATCGGTGCGTTGAGAGTGAAGATATTAATCTTGAAAGGAAAAATTTGCCTCCACCTTGAAAACAGAGCTTTGGCGTTTGGGCCTAAGCAAATTCTTGATACGCAGTGAACAAAATCAACAAAATTTGAGGAAGGCACAACAGATGTGTTTTCCAAAATACAGTTTATGTCAGACCTATCGTCAAAGGAGCTTCGAAATCAGCTTCATTCGTCTCAATATCGACAATTGATCTTACTCTTACAATTACATCGGCCAAAAAACTCCCTTGAGCATCAACACACTCGTGCAACTGTCGAATCATTCCTTGAAGAGAATTTGTCATCAGATCTCTCAGGAGTAAAGACTGGAAGGTCTAGAGATCTTTTGGGGACCAAAAGATGTCTCCTATCTTGTTGATGATCCACCTGGAAAAGGAGCTTCGAAGATACATCATGATCAACCTGATCTCGAGAGATCTGATAACAAATTCTTTTCAAGGAATGATTCTACGATGTCGACAGGGCGTTGAGCTCAAGGGAGTACCTTCACAGATGAATAGCATGTGTGATTTCAGAGCTCCTTTGACGATAGGTCTCACATAAACTGTATTTTGTAAAACACATCTGTTGTGCCGTCTTCAAATTTTGTTGATTTTGTTCACTGCGCTTCAAGAATTTGCTTAGGCCCAAACGCCAAAGCTCTGGTTTTGAGGTTGAAGCAAATTTGTCCTTTGAAGATTAATACCTTCACTCTCAACGCACCGATATAAAAAAACAAGGTATCTATGTTCAAGTTAGCTATCAAGGTATGTTTTGAAAATTATTTCGGATTGATTCATGCTATATTCTTATTGCTAGGGTCGACCAAATCCGTATACTTTTTTTTGGGACACCCGGTATAAACAAGTATTAATTCATCGGCATCGATAGCAAGCCGTTTTTTGCATCAGGTGACTTCTTTTACCGTCATTGTGTTTATGATTGGGGTTTGGCACATAGAATGCTCTTGGCACAAAATCCCATATTTGGCAAACAGTGAACAGATGGAAGAAAATATTTTCTACTTTTCCAATCAGACAGTGGGAGCACGATCACAAAGTTTCATGCAGTGATAATGACAGCAGTGCCTGATTGTGGCAAAATAGTAAACAGCATCCACATTCATCGTGCATTTGAGGGTCCTGAGTATATGAAGAGTATGAGGGTGATGCTTACACCTGAGCAAGTGATGAAGACAGTGATTACGTTGGGGATTGTGGTTAAGACGTAAATATTGAGAGAGAGATGGTGATAAGGATGATTGATGTTGCAGGAGAGATGGTGCGGATGATGGTCTTGATTGTGGTAGGGATGGTTGTGAAGACAGTGGTGGTTGCATGAGAGATGGTGTTGAAGAGGATGGTGGTTATTCAGGGAATAGAGGATTGCGCTAAAGATGGCAGATTCACATTTTTTGGAAAGGATGATGGTAAAAAATTCCTTATCAACAAGTTATGTCACAGTGCGGCCATAGCAAGGCAAATATTTGCTTGGACTTGCTACAAGTCTCTCTCGCGGAAAAAACAGGAGAAGGAAAAAAAGCTAGAGAGACTTGTAATACTTGGCATGCTCATTAACATTCATGAGCTATCGAGCCTTGCTTCCATTTTCAAAATGACGGGGTTGCTGTCAACTGTTTCATCGAAGCTTGAGTCGGCCATAGTCAAAGAACATCGCAGTGCCTCGCTCTATTGTATCATTGTTCTCTCTCTAAGCATATGATTGGGTATTGGGTTTTTGTAAAAGGATGCCGACTGGACAGAATCCTGTCCAGCCAACGACCCAGACTGGACAGAATCCTGTCTCTCGCTTTTATTCCTTCTCCCGTTTTTGCCGCGAGAGAGACTTGTAGCAAGTCCAATATTTGCTTAGACCATCAAATTTCATTCATTTCATAATAATTAAATAGGGATAACATAGATTTTTTTACTAAGAAGCTTACTGCTTTGCTACTGCAAAGATGGATTTTTCTTCAGTTGAGCTTAGAAAAGAAATGATACCTGGAGCGAAGCTGAATGGCAAAGTTAAATCAATGGCTAAGAGTGATACCGTAAGATGGTTTAAATTTAGAGGAGCTCGAAAATTAAGGAAGCTGACAACAAAGGAGTTACATGACAAGTAAGTTATTTTATTCTCCTTTTTATGAGAACTTCAAGTAAAGATGCAAGATTCTATGATTCATAACCCAAAGCATCATAGAAGTTTACAAATAAGTGACTAAACAAGATCATTTTTGTCAGGATGCAAATACCGGGTGTCTCAAAAAAAGTACCCCCTTTTGACTGGAAATAGGAACGAAACAATAAGATATTATAACTCATGGAGTGAATAGAGAAATTTATCAATATTCAACTTAGAATCACATACCTTGCATTTAAAAATCGTCTGCCAAACACCAGAGATACAAGCGTGCAAAGTCAAAATTTACAGTGCACCTGAAACCAGAGGTTTTATAAAAGGGCCTAGCCCTGATTTGATATCACAGGCATATTGCAAAAAAAACTCGAACTTTAGCTTCTTGGTTTGAAAAGAATTATACCTTGAAATACTTCAATTGTCCTACAGATAATTATTACTTTGAGGAACCAATCTATGCATTGCATTCAATCCCAAGTGCAAGTGTCAAAGAAAAAGAAAAGAGCACATGCACGTTCATTTTGGAGATGTGGCACGTCTCTTGAGCCTGATTCACACTGGGTCGTTTGGATTGTTGGGGTCGTGCAGAAAGACCCAAAAGACAAGAAGCAGGGCTTGAGTCCTTTGTCTATTGGGCCTTTCTGCACGATCTTAACGACCCTAACGACCTAGTGTGAGTAAGACCTTTCTGCATCTTTATCATAATTGTTTAATGAGGGTGATGTCTATGAGTCTTTTATTCTTTTCAAAGGAGAGTTAAAGTTTTCAGGTGCTTTGGAAAATATGCATGATACAAATCATGGCTAGGCCCTTTCTCAAAACCTCTGGTTCCAGGGGCACTGTAAAATTTTACTTTGCAAGCTTGTATCTCTGGTGTTTGATGGACGATTTTTAAATGCAAGGTATGTGAATCTAAGTTGAAGACTGATAAACTTATCGGTCGACTTGGAGAGTAATGATATCTTATCGTTTCGTTCCTATTTCCAGCCAAAAGAGGGTACTTTTTTGAGACACCCGGTATATATCAACAATGGCTGGGACAGGTGCAGACTAAAGGTTCCTGATGGTGGTATTCACATGAACAAAGTGGTAGAAGAAAATTTGCCGGAAGATCTTCATCGTGTCAAAAAGATTATTTACAGTCCTTCAGAAAAGACTGACCCGAACTGGACTCAAAGCTTGCATGACCTTCCTCTTAGCAAAATTGTACATTCTGGAGTTGAGTCGTTCTTCAAAAAAGTGGGGACAAAAACATATCAATGAAGGGTATACATTCTCAAGAACTTTAAATTTGAAACAGGCAGTAAACCTATTTGCATCAATATTATCGATGAGAATTTATTTGTTTGAGGGGATACACAAGACCTGCTATGATTTCGTCAAAAGGCATTTCTTGAGGTGACGGTATCTATCACTGCATGATAGTTTACAGTATGAAAACTTGCAAGATTCAACTTTTTCGTGCCCAGCTGGAAAAAGAGGCTACTGCAAGCATATTGCAGCTCTGGCATATAAATCAGTAGATTGTGTCATGGCAAAGAAATAAACCCTCCCTACTTCTCTAACCTGTACTCAAATAAAGAACAGTGGAACATGATCTGATCTAAAACACCACACAAGTGGAACACAAGTGAACACAAATGAACACAAGTGAACACAAATGAACACAAGTGGAACACAAATGAACACAAGTGGAACACAAATGAACACAAGTGGAACACAAATGAATACAAGTGAACACAAGTAGAGCACAAACGTTGGTGTAAAAAACAGGACAATTTCTTCAAATTTCAAGAATTTATACCAAAATTGCTATGTTTCTCCAAAAGGAAATCTATGAAGAACATTTTCTCAGCAGAAAAGTCAGGGAAGTACGAGGGGCATTTTACTCATTCAATACAGCGTACGACTTTTCAGTACAAAAGGACTTCTACGATTTTTCATGGATTTTTGTTGATAACAAAAGGAGTTTACCAAAGAGACGTATGAGATTATTTGGGAGTGAGAGAGGGGAATAAATGAATGCCTTCCCTTGTATTCTTTTGCTGCAAGGTCGAAATACCAAACTACTTGTTACTGGGGAAGTGAAAGGTTAACAACGTTGTGTAGATTCTTTCTATAGGGGGAATGATTTTTCATTCTACAATGCATTGTTTACGCATAATTTGGTCATTCAACGAAACAAACTATATTTGGATGCAGGGGCGGCTCGAGGTAAAAAAAAGTAGATAATCAAATTGACGAAGCCAATATGATTAGCCTCGCCGGGGGAGGGGGGGTCCGGGGGCGTAGCCACGGAAAATTTTTCGGCCACGCCCTTTTTTAGATAGGGAAACGCCCATTTTTCACTTATGATAAGAACACACCCATTGCCCTGTTGCAGCCGATTCTTTGAAGTTTCTTTAACAACATGATATAAAAGACAACGACTTTGAAGTAACTGTCACACCTAATTTAAACTTGATAAAAGAAAGTCCCAAATAAAATAACTGGAAAACAAGAATCAGAGACCTAACGGAAACATTATACGAAAAATCAGGTTAAAAATCTCTGACGGGTTTCACTGTACAGAAAACAAACACACCTTTGCATAGCCTATTTGACATTAAGTTTTAAAGGGAGTACAAATACCCGCATGCTTTGCATGATGCCATCGACTTGTTCTGCACAGCTTCCACAATGATTGACTGTTCAAAAGATGGCAAAGGCTGCTGGTTTTCGTACTCGCTTTAAGTATCTAAGTACGCACACTCTCTATGACCAGTCATCCCTTGATTTTGAAACTATATACGTAGGAAAATGTAAAGGCTGTATAATACAGGCTTATTTCTGCATGCGAGTGATTAATGTTTCCAACTAAATACACTATCATAACTTTGAAATGTTTCAAAGGAATCTGAGATTCATAAAATAATCTGAAAACAGCAGCTCTTATTTCCTTGAAAACCTCTCATGGCGACGTCGGTTCATTGATTTAAAACTATTGACAACGCTGTCTGTAAAAGAAGTCTGCTCCGCAAGCAACTTCAACAATTGATGTTCAACTTGAAGAAACACTAGATTTTCCTTTCTTGTTTGGAGCATCCTCGATCTGGCAGAAGAAACCACACGCTTCATGTGGCTAAAAACTCTTTTACAATGAACACTTGCAAGTGGTGTTGTTACGGCAAGCTCTAACAACTTCACAACTTGTGGAAGAGCCTCAGAGAGGTCAGCACTCTTGATAACGAAAAGAAGATCTTGAAGCGTTGGCATGCCTTCCTTTACCATTTCAATCTCGAGATTGCCGCCTTCCTCTACCTCGAAATGATCTTGCTCCTCCACATTATCTGTGTCACCACCACCTTCGCCAGCTTCAACACCAACTTCCATCTGTGTTTGCGCACGTTTTCCTTGTTTGGCTTTCTTCTTTGCTGCCAAAGCATCGCGCTCACGAACTAACTTGTTGAGCAACAGTGAAATCTTGTGGTTGTTGTACAACACGTTCAGATTATATTCAGTGGCTGTCGTATCATCCACGGCAAATGGATAAATCTTCCGAAGCTCCTCGATCAGCGCTCTTTGCTCCCGCACAGTGGCTGCCTTTCTCTCAGAAAACTTGCTTGGATGTACCAAATTCATCCTTTGGGAATTTTGAGAGGTTTGCAAATCGCCAATTGAGTTGCTCAGTAAACTTTGAAACAATTTCTTCACCGTGTTTTACCAGTGAATGCCTCCAGCTCTCCTGTGATCCATCACTGCCTTGCTCCATTGCTCTCCATCCTCCTCTATTACGAATAGTTGGAAAGTCAGGATCAGCTAGTAAGGTATCCTCCCAAATTACATTGAAATCAAAATTGGCCAAGACTCCTTTGAAATCATTTATCATAGAGGTTAGCTGTATGGCATCCAGGGTCGTTTTCTGCATTATGACTATTGTGGGAGTGCAGTGCTCGAATATCTTCCTGTACGTTTTAAGCAGAAAAATAAACTCGACTTGCTGCATCTGTGTCCCTATTCCACGCGCTTTGCTCTGAGTCTCAGCCTTCTCGTTGGAGTCATTTGAATACTTGTATAATGCAGCTCTGATTTCCTCATAGAACGAATCTATAACGCTGATTGCTGTGTCACACTATAGCCAGCGAGTGTCTCCAGGTTTTGGAAGGTTGTGCCCAAGATGCCTAGTGCGTTTCGGACTGCTGCAAAAGAAATTGATGAGTGCGTCGGCCGTTGCGAAAAATTTGGCTACTTTTGGAATTTTTGTTGCTGACTGAGAAGCACTCAACGACATTCTGTGAGCGACACAGTGATTGTAGTAGGCTACAGGGAATTTTCTTTGCATCTGCGCCTGAACACCATTAAGTTCACCGCTCATCCTCGCAGCTCCATCGTAAGATTGGGCGATAACCTTCTCACCGGTAGTGTCTGGAACGACTTTGTACTTTGCGAGGGTATCTAGAAGGGTCGTTGTGAGACCATCCGCAGATTGATCGTCACTCACGTTGATCAGTCCCAATAAATGCTCCTCCACTTCTCCATTGTGAATAAGCCTGACAGAAATTGCTGACTGCTCGACATTGCTGATATCACTAGTGTCATCCATCATGATTGCGATATAATTTGAGGCGTCAATTCAATTTTGGATCTCACTGCGCACTTCTTCTGTGATGCAATTGATCAGGTCGTTTTGTGGATCATGAGATGTATAAGTGACATGTTCTTTGTCCAGAAAAGAGCACAATTCATGGCTATAGCATGCGACGAGGTCCATAAGCTCCAGGAAATTGCCCCGGTTAGATGACAATTTGGACTCGTCGTGACCTCGAAATGCCAGCCCTTGGGCAGACAAGAACACAGCAGCATCGATATGGTGGTGCAGCATCTTTGTATATCGTGATGCATTGTGGTTGTGCCTTGTCACTTCTCTTTGCCGGGCCTCGTCTATAGCACAAGCGACATCAGTGTTGCCAAGCAGTTTGTACGATGTGTGGTTCATCATATGCTCCTTCGATGCTTGATGGCTGCCAGCAATATTTGTAAGGTTCCTCCCTGTCGACTTGAAACCGTCCACTTGCACAAATGACCCTTTCATCTGTTGAATTATATGAAATTGAAGATTAGGTGTGCAGTGCAATGCAGTAATATACACAAATTCAAGATGAAATAAGAATAACCTAACACAGCTTGAAAATGAAAGAACTCCTCAATAAAAAATGGAGAAAAATTTTCAAACCAGGCAATCTTCAAAGGCTAGCATCCAAGAGTCGGAACAACAATTTTCTTAAAATGTGCATGTTTTGGGACATCTGTTCTTGTTCCAAAATGTTTACAATTCTTTCCAAGATATTTAAAATTCATATGAAACGTAAAATGAAAGAAAAATTGATATAACGTATTCTTTGGTGAATTTGACGAAAAAAGGAATGAAGGATGCGCTATATTATGACTGGGCTGAAAGATTCGATTTTTTGCTTGATTCGTCTCTCAGAATTTGATCTCAAAATCGAGCGCAGTCGAGCATGGGTGGCAAAAATGATTTGCCTTTTCAATTGATTTGTTGGCTCGAGTTTTCACGCGACGCAACAATTCAAAATGACGTGCTGCTACGCATGCTTTCACTCGACTCACTGCACAAGGTGGCCAAAGGATTCGATTTCGCACTTGATTTTTTATATTGTAAAAGCGAGTGCAAAATCGAGTATTTGGGGGGGACTTCAGCAGGTCTTTGGTTTACAGAAAATATTTTGTTGCTAAGAAACTAAGATTTATGAGTTCCTTAGAAGCTCCCTAACAATCTTCATGTTTACTGTCTGAGTCCTTTTTAAAGGGAATATAAGCATATATCAGTCGCTTTCTAAAAATAGATACTGCAGGGCATGCGCATTGTCGTTGCATTGAAACTGTTCACGTGAAAGTGAGTTCTCTTGCTGTGCGGGACCAAACAATAACATGGCTGGCCAGAGATTCACCTTGCCGGCATTCAACGATTTGGAAACAGCTGATCCCATAACTGTTGGTGCCTTGTTTGCACGAGTTACTCAAGATCGAGATGAGCAAAAGAAGAACAAAAGGTAATTTACTTTTAAATAATTCTCAATCGCTGTGAAACATTTGTTTTTGACTTCAAATGATGCGATCGACCATCCTTGTATGCTAGGCCGAGGAGGTTCGAGTCTGCCTCGGTTGTAGAATGTGCATTTATCGCACTCTATCCACCAAGCATTGGTGTTTTACAATGAGTCCCTGGTCCCAAGTTATCTATGTCCAAGAAATAATAACCTAACCTAGGTTGAAACAATTGCTGGAACTTTTGTGAAACAAATCCAATAATCTGAAGTGATACTGAAACTGCTGCCTGAAAACTTCCTTATGAATTATTGGTATGTCATCAGAAATAGAACAGCTAAATGTCTCCATGGTGAACTTGTCATTAGAGCCTGACCTTCAACTGGAATTGGATGGTCAGTTGGAGGAAAATGGTGCAAATGAGGCCACAGCTAACAGAATAAAATGTTCTTGCAGAGGAAAATGCATGAGAAAGTGCCCATGCTTAAAAGATTTTGTTAAATGTGACAAAATCGAGAAGATTGATCAAAAACTTCATCGGGGAAGCCAGTGTCGCCACTCAAAGTTTTTGAACAGCGATCTGGACAAACTTGCAACACGTGATCTACTATTCTTCGGTACCACGAGATAGCACGGGTTATCCCGCATATTTTGACTTCAAAACTGCGTGTTTACCTATTGAGAATTTGGAGCGCGAGTGTTTTTTGCGAAGGCAACATGGAGCGAATGGGCCTAAACTTGCGAAAACGTCCCTTTGGTTTAAGAATTATTTCAAGCCAATTTGATGAAGAACGGTGAAACAAGGTTAAGGATTTGGTAGAATGGATGTTACTGACATGAATAAGAATTAAATCAACGGAAAAGATGGTAAAACTTCGAAATTATACCGTTTTATATTTCATGAAGCTTTGCAAGTTTATCACAAAATCGCTGTTAATCTGAAAATTCAATATAATCCAAGTTCCGGGTTTAGCGTTCTGTAACAGCTGTGGGATGCACAGCAGTGCTGAAGGTCAAAATGTATCAAGTCAGTAATGATGTTAATGCTAGTATAGTGTAATACTGTTGAACTTACGTTTTTGTTCTTTCTTGAACTGCTGGCTCTGAAATTGGATCGATGAAATTCTGTAATGTTCCTGGGCTTTCAAGGTCTCGGCTGTGAACTGGGTTCAAAATAGGCCCAACGAGATGCGCTTGTTCATTTCTACGATCATCCATTTTAGTAACTTGTAGTTGGAGTCACAGTGCAGCGATTTTTTCAAGACATCGAAATCATCAGCTAATATCTTTGCTTCGTCGCCATAACCAATGAATAGGGAATGTTTCTTCTCGTTTCTTTTCCGTTTTTGGGCTTTTGGAGGTGGAGAGGCAACCTCGTCTGCCATTACTGAGAACACGCATTTCGAGCCGCAGAGAAAGTGATCACGTGGAATGGTAGAAGGACTGCTGTGATTGGTTAACATTTGATTGACAGTTTGGGTTTGACAGTTTGACTCCTTTACACACCTCACACACTCTTTTACTACTGACTTGGTTCAAATAAAAATATTTCAACATCTACTAGAATTTTCTTTTCCTCCATAAAAATTTTCTTTCATTGACACCTTTGGAGGGACCATTATGGAATCAAGGTCGCACTGACCTTTTAATGCTATCCCTGCCATTTTACCTAAGGGTGTTTTTAATTTAGATAGCTGTATATATTTTAATATCACACGCCTGTTATTAGATTTTTCTTTTCTTTTTAAATAGATTTATTGTATTAACATTTGATAGTTTTTGTTATTTTGGCGAAAATGTACATACATACATACATACATGGGCCTGTTGGCTCGGAGCCACTTATATATGCTTATGTTCCCTTTAATATATCATTCTCATTAAAAAGGTCTTTTAGCCTCTCAAATGATTAGAAAGCACTCGAGTACTTCGGGCAAGCAAAATATGACAAATGGTCCGCCTAAGGCGATCTCAGAATCAGTTTCTCATAAATAATGCGTGTATAATGTTTTTAGACAGGGTTTTTTCTAAAAAAAACTGGCTCAGTGGCTATCCTCAAATTTTGTTTCACATTTTTACTAAATCGACTATGGAGATTTCAAATCCAAGATGGGCTAAAAAAAATTTTGACCGGAAGTCAACTTTTCTGATGACGTCATCAACTTCGAAAAACTGGACTACCCTAAACACTAAGATTTTTGCCCTAAACACATGCATGGATGTAGTTGTTGCTGGAAAAACTTGCAAGGACTAAAGAGAAAACTATGGAACGGAACAATTGCATTCCCGTGTTAACAGAAACAAAAGCCTATGCACAATCATTCCGTTCCCGTGTGAACAGTCTATTTCCGTTCCCGTGTGAACAGTGCGTTCCAGAAACTGGGACGAAGATGGAATGGAACAATTGCGTTCCCGTGTGAACGGGGCCTAAGTCTCACATTGTCCCTACGCATGAAGTGTCCTGTAGGCATGCAATTTTTGTGAAGCTATTAACTTTAAGGGGCAGGGTCAGGAACTTCTTTTGAAACGATGATTTTTCAGGCTTTTTGATAGTCGATATCACAGAGATTTTACAATACTTTTCTCGAAATATAGGTGTTATTTTGAAGGTGGACTCTTGAATTTCCTACAGAAATAAACCAAACACTCATACGTTGTAGGATTGCAGAGATATTGGTGGACTTTTAGAAGTAACTTTATTGTGGATTCACCCCATCCACAAAAATCTGAGCGGAACACAATGGCCACG